>JAQIXP010000277.1:0-29552 GCA_034700285.1 Proteroiulus fuscus
TTTAGTTTTTGCTAATATATTACGTCATCTCATTTAGATTGAGCTTAAGACCATCTGATTTGCCGAAGACGCCTCTATGATCGGTTTCAATAATTTTTTAGACCTGGGCCCGCCACCTAGCGCCAGTTTCAATTTGATTGCTTGCAGTTTCCATCCATTGGGCTTTCAATGACTCTCTGGAGCATATGGCAAATTATAGGTTAAGGATTAGTTTGCCTTTTACATACTAACAGGTTAGGGTTTTGTAGCTAGCAAATCTTAACCTTCGGCTTGCCATGCCACAGATCGAGAGTCAATGGAAGACCCCCTTGGAGGGCAACTGCAAACGATCGAAATAAAATTGACGCTAGGTGGCAGGCCCAGGTTCAAAAATTATTGAAACCTAATTGATAGCTAACGCTAAGGTTACTCTTCAGTGCAATGTTTTGTTGAACAGGGTGTAGCAAACCCAGCTCACAATCCAAGTTTCTATTTTAACAGATACACATTAATGTGTAATGTCCTCTAATTTTTACCGAAAATATGCATATTAAAATAGTTTGAATGCGGTTAACCGTCAGAGCATTCCGCTCTGCACGGCCATCAGTCTGTAGACAGACGATGTGGAAGGAATGGGAAGGGTTGGGAAAGAATGCGGTCGTGGCCGGCTTCTCAGCGGTACTGCCCCGGCATTTGCCGTAGACCCAAAGGCCTAGGAAAACCACGAAAACCATGTTAAGGCAGCCGACCTTGGGAATTGAACCCAGGTCTCCCAATTGCGAGGCGGGAATGTTACCACTCGACCACACTGGCTTGGTGTTTGAATTACTATACATTCATTAATGTTAACAAAATGGGACTAAATTCTAATGCAAACATCATAAACCCAAATACTTTTGGAATGAAACACTCCATCAATTACGTTCATATTTGGTTACACCCTGAAATTTATATTGTAATAACTGCAGTAATTTCTGCTCCAGTTTTGTAAATATTCATCGATTTTCCTGAGTTTGTACAAATAGATTTTTAAATGTAAGGAAACAAACAGTTAAAATGCTAAGAGAAATGAAAATCTGAATCAGAGTTACCAATAAAATGGTAACCCCCAAGCGGTAATTCTTGAGCAAATGTGCAACTATAATTGTCATTCCTCCAACGCCATCTGTCAGTCACTCTTACAACCTAAACCTAAACCACTGCAAAGTTTCATTTCTGGCTTTACTTCTTTGCAAGTGTTTTAAACTGGATAGTGTGCTAGTCAAATGCCTAATTCACAAGTAGTGAATGAGCCAATTTGTCAAAAATTAGATAAGTGAACCATTGTGATCCTGGAAGTGAGCCTAATTCGCCTAATCTTACAGAAATTACTTAAGCCAATAACTGTTAAAGTCACAGAAGTGAAGAATAGCGAATATCCAACAAGGTATCATCCCTAAAAGTGACAAGTAGTGTAAGGTACCATTCGTTAGTTTACCTTTTAAAAATTGCTCGTGACATGGATTTTCATACCAATAATGTCACATTCGCTACCTTTTTTGTATTCACTTAATTCAAATGGCAAACTAATGAATGTGCACATTCGCTACTTTACAATTTATTTATGTCGCTTTCCTGCAATCATAATCAAAGTCAAACTATCGCAAATTTCCATTTTTAAGCTTTTTATTTCTCAAATTACTTAATTAATTTCCTAATTTAATTATTAAACAAAAATTAGCACATTCCCTATAAAAGATATATTTTGTTTCATCTGTAGGCCTACACCAAATTTCAGCCTTTTAACATTGTTTATTTATAATTTATACTTTTTTTCCCCATAAAAACGCTATTATCTCAAAAGCGACTTTTGGCTTATTCGCTACTTCTCAATTAAGCCACCAAGACTTTCTCCTTAAAATACCATTTGCATAGATAGAAAAATTCGGCAAATATGTCCTATTTTATATTAATGGTACTGCAGTTAGGGTCAGTTTGAGGGGAGGGGGGCTAGGACCAGTAATTCCCCCCCCCCTTCCCCATGCAGTCAATGCCAAAACTTTCCAATTTAGCCCCTTTTCGAATCTGCCCTTTTCCCCTTTAAGATTCCCCATCAATTTGCAAATGGCTCACATTGCATAGACCAAGCATCCATTCCCCATTTTGTGACAACTTTTATTACACTGTATCGGAGTGTTTCACACCCTGCATTAGCAATACACCTTAAGGTAGGGGAAGGGGGGGGGGTGAGGGGATCAGAATAGAGGGAGGGGGAGTGTTGATAAATCGTCTGACAAATTTGTTCATGGCTCATTGATTGGTCCTTTTCTTTTCTCTCCAATATCTCTTATTAAACCTAGAGCGCTCCTACTCCATGCTGTTCTCGAGTTCTTACAACAGCCATAAACTAAGTCAAAAAATAGGCCCATTTAGAAAATGCTATATACAGTGGATTTAAGCTCTCCCCATGTTATGTGATTTCGAGCGAAATAACACCAAGATTAAGATACACAAATTACTACCAAAGAAATACACAGAAACTTTGCCTACAAAACTTGGCATTAGGACCTACTCCAGTCGGTAAGCCGTCAGCCTTCAGCCACCTTACAAATACTTCGTATAGATATTTTAATTAAAATTTGTAATGAGTGTTTAGTCTGCCTTCATCAAGATGAAGGTAATTAATTTTCCCATTGATAATGCCATTTTTCAGTGGGAAATTCTACCTTCTTTTATGGAAAAGAATAGCATGTATAGTTATATAAGCCATTTGAAATTTGTAATAAAATTTCACTTAATTTAAAAAAATGTAGACAAGAAATTGTATAATATTATTTTTTAAAAGCTGATAGCTAGTGGCGGCTGACGGCTAATAAGCACAAAATTAGACAATTATTTAGATATCCATGTGCACTATCAATAGAAATTGTTTTACAAAGCTGCCACTGCACTTTAACTGGCGCCACCTTAGCATGGAAAAACGTAAATACTATTAACTTCAAAAATAGTATGATTTTTAAAAGCTGACGGCTGGTGGCTAATATGCGATAATTAATTAATAATTCAGATAGAATTTATTATCAATACAAATTGTTTCATAAAGTTTCCACTGCACTTCAACTGGCGCTACCATAAAGTAGAAAAAGGAGAATAGTTTTAGCTTTCAAAAATTGTATAGGCACAGTGTATATGATTTTTAGAAACTGACGGCTGACGGCTAATAAGCCGTCAGCCGTAATAAGATGATATATATAAGCAATAATTAGATAATAATTCAGATAAAATTTAATATCAATACAAATTGTTTCATAAAGTTGCCACTGCTGTTTAACTGGCGCCACCATAGACCGGAAAATGTGAATAGTTTTACTTCAAAAATTGTATGATTATTAGAAGCTGATGGCTAATGGCGGCTGACGGCTAATAAGCTCAAAATTAGATAATAATAATTCAGATTATAAACAAAATGGCCGGACTATTGAATTTTTTATTAAATTTTGGTTTGTATTTTTAATGATAAAACAAAGAAATCACAATTTTTAAGTAAAACATGGGCAGCGCCATGTTGCCTGATCTCACAAATACCTAAATCCTAGAATCTCAGAAATTTTAGCGCCATCTGTTAGTAACGAGAGAAAGGTTTAGCATTGGAATCGTTCAATTTTGGCTTCACTTTCTTCCTATGCAATAATGCATAGAAAAAAGATAAATTTATTCCAAAAAAAAGTAATATTTTAAGCAGAATCTGGCTATTTTGAGATTTTCCCTGACTTTTTAGGTTACTATGAACCCTGATTTCATCCTGCCCACTATCAAAATGAATTTATTAGTAATGGCATATAGAGTAACATTTATTATTTAATAAATATGTTGCCTGGTCCAACAATGGATCCATTAATAATCTTTCTGTTTGCACAAGTTCCATATATAAGGGTAATTGACACTATTTCCGGCTAATCACCTGCTTTTTATTATCAAAGCTCAGGTCTAACCTATAGCTACAAACCAATAAACCACATTAGCAATAAGGAAGATGCAACCAATTATGATTCGTACAAATTTCAAATAAGCAGTCATAAATTAATGGGAATTTTTTTTTTACAAGGACACTTTTCAAGGAACAGGGAATAAGGAAATTTTACAGAAAGAAAAAAAAATCGACTTTATGGTTTTAATTAATCTTTCTAGAAACTAATTATGCAAAATCCAAAATAAAACTTTACCATTATAAAATCGAAACTGTTGAGTACAAAGTTAATTGCCTGAAAATGGGGCGACCTCTGTGGCCAAGTTTAGTTACTAAAATAGCATTCAATTATTATTACCAATAAAGCCAAAAAAGGCAGGCTTTTACTAACGTCATGAATAACCTCATGTATGCCTATAGAGGGCGTTACATTTTGTGGAGGAAACTATCAGGCTGACCTTCCCTATACAAGGTTCTTACGCATTGAAAAAAAATCCAGGACTTTCAAGGATATTTAAGCATTTCAAGTACTTATTTCAACAAACATTACCAACCCAAGTTATCATTTTTTTAAATAATTCTTGTTTCTCGTCTATCAGATTGTTCATTTCTTGGTATACAAATTTGAAACTTAAAACACAACAATAAATTCCAGGACTTTCAAGGATTAAAAAATGTTTTCCAGGACTTTCAAGAATTTCCAGGATGCGTGGGAACCTTGCCTATAATTTAAACAGATGCATGCCCCTGAATGCAACACCCGTGCAATGCACGAAAGTCAGCACTGATTGCTCGCAGTCAGGGGCTTTTATCACACTCATGAAATTACGCAATAACCATGCAGGAGTAACTAATCTGTATGAATAATAATGCCAATTGGTTACAATTTATACAATTTATACAATTTATTATTACAATTTATACAATAGTTTGAGATAGAAATCTGAGAACAAATGCAAAACTGTTCAGCAAAACAGTGAACTGGAGTATTCAACTTCACAAAAAATAAAGCCTGATTTCGATTAGTTACGTCAGACTAATAACATCTGGTTATCTGACTAGCTATTACTAAGCAAAAAGCATGCAGGAATAACTGAACTAGGACAAGAATAGCACAGACTGATTTACATTCTAGTTCACTCTTTTGATGAACAGCATATAGGCCCCTTCAACTTTATCAAAAATAAAGCCTGATTTCGATTAGTTACTTCAGACTGATAACATCAGGTTATCTGACTACCTATTACTAAGCAAAAACCATTCAGGAATAACTGGACTATATGATAAGAAGACAACAGACTGGTTTACATCCTAGTTCACTCTTTTGATGAACAGCATATAGGCCCCTTCCCATCCCTCTTTTATTGTTTCCCCCTTACTTTTTATCGTTATATTGCGTGGAACAGTGTGCAGCTATCAGTGAAAATGCACCTTGCATGGCTAGTTCTAAAAAAAAAAAGATGGCAAACCCATTCCCAAATGCACAATAATATAGCACACAGAGCTTTTAGCACTTCCAACGGTACAACCATTAACGTCCAATGCGAAAAAAATATAATGGGGCAGGGAAAAAAAATCCCTATATTCCATGGACCATTGATCTTGCAACAATAATTGTGCACTCATCCTAATATCTGTATGACAATTTCATACATCATACCAGGATTAGGTGTAACCAGAGTTTCAAAAAAAAATACTGAATGGCACTACTTGGGACATTTTACTATAAAGGGACAGTCCCACTTTGTGACAAATGAATCTTAAAATTCAGATTATTAATAATAAAGAAGGGCATGTCTTATTAATAATTGCAATTTACCAACTGTAATTCAGAAATCACAATGTTTCCAAAAAAGATAAGACCATTTTGTATAATAGTCCCCCACCCAGGCAGAATGGCGCTGCTTACAAGGGGGGTTCAACTTGGCTTCACTTTATCGCTATGGAATAGTTATGTGCTTTCTCTGTTAATGCAAAAACTTATACACCATCAAGTTTATTACTAGAGGGATTGACAAAATGACTTCTAACATGGCTACTATCACAGGGTGTTTGGCCGTCTGGAAAACCTGGAAAACCAGGAAATGTTATGGAAATCAGTATTGTCTGGAAATGTCAGGGAAATGTCATGGAAATTTATTCTGTGTCTGGAAAATCTAAATAAAATCTAACTAAAATAGAAAATTAGGCACTATTGGTGATTTTTTTTTAGACTTTAGTGAGTTTTTTTGAGCAAAAAATTGTTTGCGGTGCCATTTTCTGTAATTTTTTTTGTTACTGGTCAGATTTTCGCCTGCAGGCCATGAAAAATATTTTTGGATCGAAGAAAAAAAATGGATTTTTGGGTGGTGCCCAGGGTAGATGCCAAATATTGCAGTTTCAATTACATATGTCAGTAAAAATGAGTTAAAAATCCCTTTCGTTTGGTCTGGAAATTTGTGAAAATTTGTCTGGAAAACCTGGAAATGTCATGGAAGTTTGTTAGTAGATTTGGCCAGACACCCTGCTATCAGCCATCGAGATTTTTGTCCACATTGGCATGTTTCAAAATTAATAACTATTGAATATAATAATTATGAATTAAATTTCAATTTCTAAGCTCTTCTTGTTTCCCCCCTCTTTCTTGCAAGAAATGCTTGAGGTAAGGTGGGACTGTCCCTTTAAGGAAAAAGGGGATCCATTTAGGATTTCCTAGCACCTAAATGAATAGTCCTAAGTGAAAACGTGGTTATCTAGCAATGCAGTGAATTAGGCCTTACTAAAAGCAGGCTCAACAACTGATCTGTAAACAGTTAGGCTTATTCATGTAAACAATAATTCTTTTCTCTATTCGTAATATACAAATTGTAAAGGCTTCTTCCTTCATTAATTTTACATAAATTTCCAAGTGAGTAATATATCATAATAAAAAGAAGCGTAAATGCTTTATATATTGTCTTAAACAGGGTCCCAAATGCTCATTTTCTAAGACTTTTTCCAAGCAACTGATTGCATTCTCCGAGTCTAAAAAAGACTCCATCAGGGATTACAATTCCATTTGTGGGAATTAAATCCCTGGCATGGTAACTGGATGTCCAAAAATCCCCCGCAATTTATGGCCATGACGTATTACCCACCCAATAGAAATAGTCATTTGTTTTCCTCACGTGTTTAATCATAGGACCTCCTCCTAACCCTAACCCTAACTATAAAAGAGAGAGAGAATATTAGAATAGGGAATCGGTAGGCGTGTAATTGGATGGATGAAAATCGATCCTACCCATTGTTACTTCCGAAACAACATGTAATAAAAGGAGCCGAAAAAAAGGTTTGGAAAGGATCAAATTTGTTAGAACGTTGATCACTCTGTTCACTTTTGCCGAAAAAAGAGAGGAAAAGTAATTTGCTAAGGCAAGAATTACAGGGCCTGAATTCAGGCCTAATTGACCATTGGTTTTGGTCCTTCCAGAATGGATTAAATGTGAAATTGGAGTTAAGGTATAGTTCAAGACCTTAGGATACATCAAAGTTGGTCTCAAGTGACCAGTTAACGCAACTGTAACTAACTAGCTTTGTTGATTTGGCTATAGTGTGGACCCAAAAATTTAGGCAATAAAAAACCATGACCAGATAGATACCCTGACCCAAATGCAAAATAAATACAGAGTGGATTTATCCCCGTGTGATGAATAATTAATTAACGTGGCAAAAATGCTTGAAGTAAAGGGAAAGTCCCACTTTGGAAGAAGGTGGTTGTATGAGGATGAGCATGAAAAATTGGGAAAGGCATGGAAATTTCAATTTGATTTGAGCCCACCGATTATTAAATAAAATGTCCTGAATACATGGATTTGGTTGCAAATAGAAAACCTAAATAAGCACCATTTTACTGACAGTATGTAGCGTCCTCTACCGGATAAAAGGCATCAGCTCTCATAAAACGCGTGCACATGGTATGTTCTAGAGGGCGCCACCAACTTTCAGTGTCTGCTGAAATCTACTGAAAAATGGCGTCTAATATGTATTTGGGAAACCTCGTGATTTCATCAAAATGGAAACTCTGTTGCAATTATTATTGTCACAGCCATTCATATCTAGTAAGTGGGAACAACTTAAATATCACTTACTACAAGGTGGGACTTTCCCTTTACAGGGAAAGTTTCACTTTGTACAAAATAAAGTTGAAATAAAAGAAGAGAAAGGGTTAAAATATGAGAAATGCAATTGTTATGAGATGCAAACTTATCATGAATAAAAGAGACGAGGAGAAGCCTATGATTACATGAATCTCAAAATATACTTTGTCAATGACGTCACCAGGCAGCACATGTACATCTTGCACACTTCACGTGCATAATATGCGTGCAGATTGTTCCATTTTGGCTGGAGACAATAAAGAGACAAATAATGTTCCATTCCATGACTGAAGACGCTGCCTCATGACGTCATTTACAACTCTGCCAGAGCATGGTTGTGAAATTTTAGGAATGGCCCATACGTTAACATAAAATATAACCAATTAATTTTAGACGTAAGTACAAAACAAGATGGCGTATTTTTAAAAGAAAGTTATTTTTAGCTTGTGCCCCTTGTAAGCTGGCAATCACTGCTAGCATACATGCTATGCGGTCTTGCCTACCCTTTAAGGGGCCTACCAGACTTAAAATAAATAATTTTCTGATATAGAATTTTTAATCTTGAAATCAGAGGGCACTCATTGCTGCAACTACCCTGCCACCTACACATTACTGTTTTGAATATTAACCGTTAAGCTTGAACCACGACATACTGTGCCTCCTGGAAGGACAGGCCAAACTAAGCCCTACCAAGCCATTCATTTTTTTTTCCAAAATACTTATTTTCAAAAAGGAAAAATAATTCGTTTATTTCATGCTGGATGCTGGCCCATGATAGGCCTATCTGCACGGCATTATATCGATTTAGCAAGCAGGCTTATCTGCCTTTCAAATCCTTTCCCTTAATTAAGATCCACACATCATTAAAATATCGTTCACATCGAGTGATTCATGTATTTGTTAAACCACAATTCGCATCTTTTAGCCCTTAAAACAAGACGAAAAAAACAAACATGAACCTTTTGCTAAGAGCATTATATTATACGAGAAAACATAAATCCACGTTAAGAAGAGATAGAGGGTGGGTTGAAATAAACATGCTTAATGACGTTAGACAAGCCCTAAATAATCCTATTAAAGTAAATGCAATAACACCACCTTATATAGAGATATTACTAGCGAATATTGAATGCATTAAGTACACGGGTTTCACCAAAATCCTTTTAGATTAAGATTTTGCACTCATCCAAAATGAACCAAAAACTGCTTATAATAGGTTTACAACAAATTGCCTTGTTCTGCTGTTCATCAAAAGAGTGGAATGTAGAATTCAAGAGGACCAATCAAAACTGTTATTTTCCAGTTCATTCTCTTGAAGAACGGGGTATGAGGGTCTAATGCTTTCTGATTTCAATGAAACTCTATCGTTGATAGCTTACAAGATAAATAAAAATGTATCTAAATAAATAATTGTTTAAAATAATTACATTTTAATTTAATTTGAGAAAAATTTCGTGAAATTATTTACGAAATTATATAAAAAGAAAATTTTGTTAAATTTTAAACCCTTAAACCAATGATAATAGGAGAGCAGTGTGACCAAACCCAACCCAACCCCTAAACTAACATTTATGCGTATTTTTGCGTTATGACCGTGTAACCATTTAGTTACATGGTTTGAAGCTGAATAGTTTTGCGGCAGCCTGACATTTTGATGTGTAGGATCACAGTGCAGGGTAACAAAAAAAAAGATTACCCACTCGTGATCTACCTAAATGATACCAAATGAGATCACAGAAAAACACAAAGGGCAGTGCCATCGCGTTTTCGCAGGTGGGTTACAACTCATGATGCAGTTCAGAACTGCATGTGCATGAACTGGATCACAAAAGTACATGATCCAATTTCGAAGCCAAAATTAAATTTCTTAAAAATAATAGGCGTATTTTGGCGTTGTTACCTGGTCATACACTGAAGTCATCTAGTTTCCAAGTAGTTCTTAACTCCATCATAGGTTACAAACCAAACGCGAAAATGCAAAATTAAGTGCTGCTCTTCGTGATTTTCATGTACAACGCTTTTCTGGGGCCACTTTTTCCTCTAAACTTATGACTAACCCGGTATTGGAGAGAAAACAGTGGCCCCAGGAAAGCTCCGTAATTTCTATGATCTCATTTGGTACTCTACCTATTTAGGTAGATCACGTGTGTGTAACCCTTTTTGTTACCCGGTATCGTTATCCAAAACGCAAAAACGCTAGTATTGGAGAAAAAACAATGGCCCCAGGAAAGCTCCGTAATTTCTATGATCTCATTTGGTACTCTACTTATTTAGGTAGATCACGTGTGGGTAATTCTTTTTGTTACCCAGCATCGTTATACAAAACGCAAAAACGCTAGTATTGGAGAAAAAACAGTGGCCCCAGGAAAGCTCCGTAATTTCTATTATCTCCTGATGATCTCATTTGGTACTCTTCCTAATTAGGGAGATCACGTGTGGGTAACCCTTTTTGTTACCCGGCATCGTTATCCAAAACGCAAACACGCTAGTATTGGAGAAAAAACAGTGGCCTCAGGCAAGCTCCGTAATTTCTATGATGTCCTGATGATCTCATTTTGTACTCTTCCTATTTAGGTAGATCACGTGTGGGTAACCTTTTTTGTTACCCAGCATCGTTATCCAAAACGCAAAAACATCGTTTTTGCGACAAGAAAAACGTTTCAGGTTTAGATCGTTACAAAAATACGCCCTTTCAAACGATTCACAAAATTTTAAAATAATTTTTTTTTTTTTTTTTTGGAAGAAAAAAAATTTGGCCCTTTTAATGAGTAATTAACCCGTGATTTTCTTCCTCTGATTTTCTGATTTAATAGCTCTAACAATGCATTTAATCCCATTTCACAATCCCAATGGATTTCCCATTAAGTTCCAATTGAAATCCATTTTTCCGTTACATATTTCTGCACTTAGGGGGTAAGCCTAACTCGTGTTTGGCTTCAGGGTCTTTTATTAGAAAAAAAAAATAAGAGTAAAAAGATCAGATTTCAGCAGCAGGGAGCGGAGGGTTCTGTGAAGTAGTGATAAGGCCCCACTGCATACATATAAGGGCGTGGATGCAAATCAATTTCAATTTGGAAACATGACATACATGAAATAATGCTTACATAAGTAGCAAACGAGTGGCCTTCTGAGAATTATAGTGACTTGGTCTTAATTAGACTAGCTTTCCATTGTCTATTAGCAAATGATGGAAAAATTTCAGATAAAAACAAAAAGCCCCATTTACGATTGGTTCTATAATAGAAGGCATGAACCAACATTAAAATAATAAATTAGCAACCAAAATGCGCCTGGTGTAACATTAATTACACGTTGGGGAATAAATACAAAACGATAACATTGCTAATATGAAAATTAAAATGCATTGTTGGAGTGAAATTAATGAAATTAGTAGTAGTAAAATCCGGAAAATATCAAATCAATATTTAATTAAAATTAACAGGCAAAAGAATCCCGCAACAACTAATGCAAACTATCTCAGCTTTGCCCTGGTAACAGCCTTAAGAACAAATTGGAATGACGAATAATTCCCGCTAGGTGGCGCGATATGTCGTGGTACAAGTCGATTGGCTCAAATTCAAAACAATAAAACCTGAAACTATAATTTTTAATGCAGGTGGCAGGGAAGTGGCAACAAAAAGTGCCCCCTGGGATCAGGTTTAAGAACAAATTAGGATGCTGGAATTCCCACAAGGTGGCGCAATATGCCATCATTTTGCTATGGTACAAGTCTATTGGCTGAAATTGTAATCAGTAAAACCTGGGACTATAGCTTTTAATGCAGGTGGCAGGTAAGTGGCACCAAAGAGCGCCCCCTGGTGTCAAATTAAGAACAAATTTGGATGATATAAAATGTCCGCTAGGTGGCGCGATATGCCGTGGTACCAGGCCAGCGTGGTACAAGTATATTGGCTCAAATTCAAAACATTAAAACCTGAAGTTTTTACTGCAGGTGCAAGGAAGTGGCAAAAAATAGCGCCCCCTGGGGTCAGATTTACGAACAAATTGGGATGATATAGAATGTCCACTAGGTGGAGTGGTACAAGTCTATTGGCTCAAATTCAAAACAGTAAAACCTGCGACTATAGTTTTTAATGCAGGTGGCAGGGAAGTGGCTCCAAAGAGCTCCCCCTGAGGTCAGGTTTAAGAAAAAATTGGAATGATATAAACTCCCCCTAGGAGGCGCAATAGGTCATGCTACAGGCCTATAGCAGGGTGTATAGCAAGAGCAGGATTTCAGAAGTTTTTTTGGAATGGGAAATTACCATACATAAATTGTCCACACCTTGACAAGTTATTTTTCTGCAATTTTTTTTTGTAAAATTGTATGATTATTTGAGGGGGGGGGGTGCATGGCTGCAAGCCCCCCTCTTAATAATCATGCCACTGTTAGGGTGGATTGATTTTTACTAGCTGTAATACATTTTCCCAACTTTCTTGGCTAATTTTGACTTTTTACAGGCAAAAGTCTTTTTTCCTGATTTTCCAGATCAGAAAATACAGCGCCCTCTATTAACATGAACCAAGTCAGAAATGAATTTTTGAAAAATTACTAATGAATTAATTAATTTCCAGATACTCCGATAGATGGCAGTTGGGGTGAATGGAGTTCCTGGAGCAATTGCAGAACCACTTGTGGTTTTGGTACCAGAATACGTCACAGGGTTTGTGATAATCCCAAGCCCTCTAACGGCGGTTTGTTCTGCAATGGTGAAGCTGTGGTAGCTGATAAATGCATCTTGCCAAAATGTCCAGGTAAAGTGCATTTAGTTTAAAATAATTTTTAAAAAATAACTAATTGGTTAATTTTTAATATATTTTGTAGAACGCCTTACTACACAATCTCCTATTGATACGTATCCCATGAAACACCAATGCCGTTGTGGCTGTAACTTAAACATATCAACAGGCGCCATCTACATCGCTTCTTCCTATCGCCATTGCGCAACATCAGCAACGTGGATAGTTACGGTAAAAATTTAACGTGGGGATTTGTATTGATATTTATAAAAAATTTACGATTCCTCAATTTGGAAAATAGTTGAAAATATAATTTTAACTTTAAAAGAAAAAAATTTATTTTAAAATAAGTTATTTAAAAAAAAAATAAAGATAAAGAATAGTTGAGAAGGGCATCAAAAGTTATATATTCAGCAAACTTACCATAATTTAGAAATCATGTTTTTTCTGAAAAGTATGGATGACGCCATTTTACCATATTATTTGAAAATGACTGGCGCCATCTAGTAGTTACTTTTGTAAACGTAAATTAAACAAGTGAAAGTGTTTGATTTTTCTCTATGGAATAGTTATGTGTGTTGAATCCCTAAGATGGTTGACAAATAATAATGGTATTAATCAACTTAATCAGTTAATGACGTCATCTTACCATATTTTAAAAATGACTGGCGCCATCTAGTGGTTACATTTTCCAATTAAACCACCGAAAGTGTTTGCCTGATCAGATTATACAAGTATATGTTGTGTTGAATTCCTAAGAAAACTGACAAAATTGAATAGTAATAATCAGCTTAGTCAGTAGATGGCGCCATTTTATCTTATTTTTAGAATTGCCTGGCGCCATCTAGTAGTTGCTTTTGTAAATTAAACCACCGACAGTGTTTGCTATTTTCTATGGAATAATTATGTGTCGAATTTCTAAGATGACTGACAAATTAAAATGGTATTGATCAACTTAATCAGTTAATGACGTCATTTTACCATATTTTAAAAATAACTGGCGCCATCTAGTAGTTACTTTTGTAAATTGAACCATCGACAGTGTTCGCTTTCTTTATGGAATAGCTGAGTGTTAAATTCCTAATATAACTGACAAAATTGAACAGTACTAATCAACTTAATCAGTAGATGGCGCCATTTTACCTTATTTTAAAAATGACTGGCGCCATCTAGTGGTTACTTTTGTAAACTAAACCACTGAAAGAGTGAATGTGTTCGCTTTTTATAGAATAATTATGCCCATCTTTATGTTTTTGGTCTTTTAAAAAAAATTGTTTCAAGGTGAGAGCTTTCCTTTAGCAGAAATTTTCTAAGGTTTTAGGCTTAGAAATGCATCAAATAAATTGGGGTAAAAATCCAACTTTGAAAGCCAACCGTTTTCATCTAAATTACCACCCAGGGACCACTTTCGTTCCTCCATTACTCAACAATTTCCCGCTAGAATTCCGCAAAACACATCCAAATTCGGCTATAAAAATGAACTCGGAGAGTCTCATGTCAGCAATGATTTCCTCTGGGATAAACTACATTACAAAGACTTATGGGATAGTTTTTAGAAAAAGAAATCCCAAACCATGAAGTCGTTGCAGTAGTCTTAGTTCAATTGCAAAATAAGCGATGCAGACATTTTTTCAAATTGGGTGGAAATTCAAGTAAACATAAAATTCAGAAAAATAGTTTACTTTTCTGAAAACTTGTCAGAAAATATCAAATGCGATGATGATTTCAAAGGACTGTAATTTTGTACTCAACAGGCCCCAGAGACAGCCATCTTGCATTTCACCTTCCTTCATTTCAACTTGAACGACAGTACAGAGTGTCTGCAGGTACGAGACGGGAATCTCCCTTCGGCAGAACTGCTACTGCACGAGACTGGCAGTGTGATACCTCATCCAGTGACTACAACATTCAATATCGCTCTACTACGGTATCATCCGACGCCATCATCTTCCTCCCAGAATCAAAATGTGAATGGACTAGGAGAAGGTTTTATAGTCAGAGTGGAAATATGGCGTAAGTATACAGTCCATTACAGAGAAGCAGTGCACTTTACAGCCGGCTAAGCTAAAGTGCATATAATACGAATAAAGTAGAAAGTGAGGTGTATATAATTTTTGGGCTAACTGAAATTGGAAGAGCATGTAACTGGATATATGTATAAATTAAGTACAGTATATTACAGAAGAGAACTTGACAGCTGAGGAGGCTGAAGTGCATATAACACCAATAAAGTGGAAAGGGAAGTGTATATGTTTGGGCTTTGTGAAATTGGATGTGCATGCAACTGGATCTATATTTAAACTACGTACAGTTATAGCTGGGAGGCTGAAGAGCATATAACACGAAGAAAGTATAAACTGAAGTGTGTGAATTTGGACTCCAAGAAATTGAAAGTGCATGCAACTGGAGCTATACGTATAAATTAAAATAGCCAAATCTGGGTATTATTTGGAAATACATGTACATGCATACTAACTGTCATTTTGTTCAAAATTCTGATGCCAACTTTGATGAAAACAACATGGTTGTCTGAAGTTTTTAAAAAACATTATAGAAAAAAATGGCTGCCTGAAACAGGGGAATTCCCAAAATAAAACTTCATCCATTAGTTACAAATTGTCATTCCAAATAAGCAAGTACGTGTAAAATTGGTGCCAGAAATATGAAAAGATCAAAAGACTTCACTTCCTCATCAGTCAACACTCATGGCAAATTGAAATAAACAAAATAGCTGCAAGAAATTTTAAAAATTCTTAATTACTCCTAAAATTAAGTAGATTCCACGCATACCAGATAGAATGAAAACAAAATGGCTGCGGAAATACTGTAAATTCCTAATTCCTCATAGTGTATATAAGCTTACAGAGAACAAAATGCCTGTTAAAGTATGAAAAAAGTCCAAGTTCCCTTCCTTCCAAAGTCAGTAAGATACATGTTAGATAATTAATGCAAAAAAGAAAAACAAAATGGCTGTCAGCTAGAAATAGGAGCTCCCTTCCACTTTCCTCAAGAATATTATTATAATTATTCTTTTTTTCTAAATTCCAGATCACAACTTCTCCATAGTGCCAATGACCCGCGACGCCCTTCAGGACTACCGACTGTTGAGCAGTCCGTTTCACCTGGCGGCCATCTTGTTCTGCGCAGTGCTCATGTCCTTCAGCCTGGCCTTGGCAGTCCACCATTTTGTGCAGAACAAAAAGCGCCAAGGACCAGTAGCGAGTCCCTTCGAGAGTCCATTCGGAAGTACTCCCGGAAGTCTACACGAGGGTTACCAGCAATTCCAGCCAGTCACCTCCACCACCTCAGTGTCAGACATCTCCTTGCGACGTCATCACCACGTCCACACCAGGCGTCAGTACAAAAACAAGCGGAAGGGCGTGTCCCAGTCCATGGACTCTTTTGGGAGCATGAATTCTAGTCACTTGTCCCACAGCGCAAGAAGTCCGGAGGACTACTTGCGCGACTCCAAAATCTTCGAATCTAGTCAGTCCTCCTCGGTGGACAATTCGCCAACTCGCGACGAAACAAACAGTGCCAACAAATCTGTCATGTATCCAATCACAATCCACAAACCTCCGCTATGCTCCTCCTCCTCCGGCATTCCCAAACACACCAGACAACATCCTCCTGCAGTGCCCCTGAAGCAGTCCCCGCTGACCCCAAACATGCCTCGGAAGTTACCCGTCGCGACGGTGTCGCCCCAGCCGGCCCGTACCCTGGTGCAGCAGCAAGAGGACAGCATCGCAGAACAAAAACTGAATCATTCCAAGACATTGTACGAAAAGAAACCAGAGAAACTGAACGAAAAGAAGTTATACCAGAAAGGACAAAGGTCCTCCGTGGCCTCAAGCGCTGAAGGAGAATCCAAAGGTTCAATGCTCCAGAAAGAATCTTCAGATCCATCCATACCCACAACGCCTCAGTCCCGCCCGGAGTCCCTGAGACCCCAAGTCCCAAGAGGTGATGTCCAGATGCGGCGGCAGCCCGGTCGCACCAGAGGCGACAATCCAAGGATGATGGCCTCACTGTCAGAATTCTCGCTTTCTGGAACTGATGCAGACTTTGAGTATGATTATTATGACTATGGCGTGCACAATAACCCTGGTTCGTACTTTTCCCAGTATCCCGAAGCCCTGTCATGGCTGCCGCCCTTCCTTCCAGTCCAGCCGCCCTTCGACGAGTCGGACTTCCCATTGCACGACTTCAGCAGGCTACCAGAAGTCATGGAAGGAAACTTAATGCAACCAGAAGTCAGACTCCAAGAATCTTCTGCAGACTCCATTAACTTGTCTGCTGATGGAGGAACCATTGTCACGTCTCAGTCCTCAACATCAGTCAGGACTCCATCCAAGGACTCTCCGGGTCAAGGAGGAACTAAATTCTCATCGGCCATGGGTTCAAATCAAAATGATTTCACTGGATGAAAATCCACAAACTTTTATACATTTTACAATTTGCATAAATGAACATCTAGCTTCAGTGTTTTTTTGTGCTATATTTATGAGATTTGCAGGCCCTTTGAAGAAGCTCAAAATTTTTTTAAAGGAAATGCTGCATCAGGGTTAATCCACAAATATAAATTTTCAAATTCCCTGACTTTCCATGATTTTTTTTTAAAATTTCCCTGACTTTTGTCAAATATATGATTACAAAAAATGAAAAATAGCGTAAATTAGTAAATTCTAGCCAGAAGCTTTCCATGAACTTCATGTATAAGCCTAATTTGGCAAATTGATAATGCTTGGTCAGCAATAACCCTACCCACAAAGTAATTTAACCATGACTAGATAATGACATCAAGGGGATTGAAAGTGTAACATTCTTACTGGATCTTCAAAATTATTATTATCTGGTCATGGTTAGCCTACAATGATACCGTGGTTATTTTTTCCATGCTTGGTCAGCGTTAACCCACATCTCAAAGCAAGTCAAATATGGCCATGACATCCATGTGATTATGAATAACATTCTTCAGGGAACGGATTACTAAGCTTGGTTGGCTTACTATGAGCTTAGGATTATTGCTGATCAACCAATACAACTCTGGCCCTTGGTGACAGCACTTGTTATTTTCTACCCAGAACATATTCAAGTATGATGTCCAAAGATAATAAAGTACAGTCAGGTTAAACATATATTAGGCCAAAACACACCTAGTGGCCACAAAGTCAACTAATAACGGCCAATAATATAGCACACTGTTGACTTCATGGCCGCTAGGTGTCTATTATGGCCAAAGATATGATCGAACCAATTGGGCATACTTATTAAGTACTTAGAAAAACAAAAGTTTAAATTTTAGAAAATAAAAGTTTAGATTTTTATAAAACAAAAGTTTAGATTTTAGAAAAAAGTTTAGATTTGGGAAAAAATACACAAATTTCAAGAATCAGAAATATTTGTATTTTATAAACAATGTATGGATTCTACGTAAATGGTGCAAACAATTTAAAGGCCTGCCCAAAATGTCTATATTCATTTCAATTATTTTAAACTATTTTCTAGTCAATATATGGAGGGTTTCTATTAATTATTAACTAAATTTTCATTGTTTGATATTTGCGTAAAAGTGTAATATGTAAAGAATTAAAAAGACAATTTATAAGAGCTTGGGAATGATCCTGTATATTTTTGTGTGGCTAAATGTGAAATTTGAATAATTTAATTTAATAAATATTTTTCACAAAAATATATTCAATTTAAATTATTCAAATTTCACATTTTTTTTAACACATTAAACTTTTCTCACCAATTTCACATTTTCTCGTAATTTACCACATTTTTTCATACCAGTCTACAAAAAAGTGTGAATTAAAAATGTGAATTATTGCTCATAATTCATATTTCTAAAATTTCTCACATTTATGAGAAATCTCATGAATAATGCAAACTTATATCACAAATAAGTATTAAAGTTGCATTAGAAGATGTTAAACCAATTCATTTATGTAGTCTAACTAGTTTAATGTTTACCAAAAAACAATAAGCCCACATGTCTTCAATTTATGTGACATGTGATTATGACCCCAAAAGAGGGCACTTTTTGGCAAACAAAATTCTTAACTTATAAAACCAGGATTGACATGTCTTGAAAGTAAGCTAAGGACTACTAAAGAAACTTTGGGTAAGTTATGGTATTTGAAACCATTTACTTCTACCTAAATATTGCTAGATTAGTGATAACATTCGGTCGATAATAACCTAACCATGGCCAAACAAGTGCCGAAATTGATATTTGCAAAGTTCCATTTTCGCATATTAAATTACAATCACTGAGATATAATAATATATGCGTTAAGGTTCAAGCAGATTGCAGCTAAGTTAGCTAACCAAGAGCTATTGGTTGCAGGCAACCAGGCCATATCGATGGCTTAATTCAGAAGTGACGAATATGCCAAAAGTTGCTTTTGAGATGATAGCGTTTTTATGGAAAATTAGTATAATTTAAAAATAAACAATGTTAAAAGTAAACAGATGAAACAATATAAATATTTTAAAGGAAATGTGCTATTATTTGTTAAATAATTAAGTTAGTAAATTAATTAAGTAAATTTGAGAAATAAAGGCTTGAAAATGCACATTCGCTAGTTTGACTTTGATTTACTTTGCAGGAAAGCGAAATAAATTAAGTGTGACGTAGCGAATGTGCAAATCCATTAGCTTGCCTATTGAATAAAAATAATGCAGAAAATGAGCGAAAATGGTCAATTCGCTACTTGTATTGTTATAAAAATCCAGGTCACGAGAAATTCTTAAAAGGTGAACTAACGAATGGTACCATAAGCTACTTGTAACTTTTAGGGATGATACTTTGTTGGATATTCGCTACTCTTCCCTTCTGTAACTTTAACAATTTTTGGCAAAATTAATTTCTGTAACTTTAGGTTCATTAGGGACACTTCCAGGATTACAATGGTTCACTTATCACATTTTTGACAAATTGGCTCATTCGCTACTTTTGAATTAAGCCATTGCTATATTCTTTCGCAGGCAATAAGGCAAAGCAATAAATCGTTAAAACGATTTAGATATATGCTCATATTTTATGATTTCATATTTTTCTGCATGCCCATAAAAATTACAACCAAAGCAATATTACGAAATCTGTAATAATAGAAAAGCCACGTGTTTCGTATTATAAATTGATTTTCGAAAATCCGTAAACAAACTAATGAATGGATTTAATTGCCAGAACATTTTTGATTTCTTTATAAATATGAGATAGCTCTAAATTTGAACATCATCTACCACATAAACTTGCATAGGTCAACATCAACAGGTGGATCACCTTTTTGGAAGGAATCTGCCAGGTTAAATCAACATTTCTTTTCTGAATTTTCTGACAATAGTTTATTCAAGGGAAAGTCACAAGTTATTTTCTAAAAATTGGACAAAAATAAATGCATGAAGGGCATAGAAATTGGATTTGCCATCCAATAAACATATTTTTCGAAACAGCTAGAATTGGTAGAAAATATATTTCATAGGAAGCATCCATTTTATCAAAAATAAGTGGCGCCATCTACTGATTTAGATAAGTACTACCACTCGATTTTGCCGGCCATCTGAGAAATTCAACACATGTCGTAATAATTCAATTCAGAAAAACTGAATTCATACTCGTACACTTTCAATGCATAATTTACAAAAGTAACTACTAGATGGCGCCAGTCACTTCTACAATAACATTTGAAAAATGGCGCCATCCATTTATTTTAGAAAGTCATGCAAGTTTAATAGAACTATTTAAAAGTAATTTTCAGTTATTTTTAAAATAACTTGTCACAAGGTGGGACTTTCCCTTTAATTATACTTGGAATGAAAGCACTAGCTTTTGAACGATAGCTATTACTTTTAACCCTAAAATGATGTCATAGAGAGATCACTGTACAGCATGTATATGGACAATCAGTGACCATCTCTGTGACATCACATGGTGACCATGTGAAACCGTATAGTACCTCTCAATATACAAAGAATAATTAAATGAAATTAAAATAATATTGAATATTTTCAGATCAAAAATGGCCTTGACCATTGTCACCATTGTCATTTCCTTGACCACCATACTGGTTGCATCAGGAGCAGTTCTTAAAAACCAAGAAGTGCAAAACCAAAGCATCGAATTGGCTAAAAGATCGGTATTTAAGACTGACTGTCGCCTTTGCATTCCATTGTACACTCGCTTCCCTTGTTGTTTAAAGGATTTTAAATGCTGCAGTAAGTATATATATGAAAAGTTTTGAAACTTTGAGTCAAAACCTTGTGGATTTTCTCAGTAAATCTTGAAAATTGCGTCACAAACTATAACTAAAGTCATATTTTTTTCTAAAATTTATATTTGCAGTATACGTCACACCATCACCCTAATTCAACTCAATAATTACCAATGCAAACCTGGTTAAGAAGTGAATAAAACCATTCCATATACTTATGAATGTGTAAATGCATGAATTCATTAAATTTTGATATATTTTGTAAATAAATCATAGCAGGTTAAACTGATTTAAATTATGTGATCATTAATAAAAAAAAAATTAATAAATGTAACTGCCTGTTTATACAATTTTTTAAATCTACATGTAAATAAAGATAAAATCCTAATTTTAAACTTACTAAATTTGTGTGGAACTGTAAAAAACGTCACGAGGAAGCGCCTCGAACATTATTTGGCTCCAACTATTATGGACCAATCGAATTGAAGGGCGCCCATGCATTTTGGGCGGGAAATATTGCATAATGGGCGCAAGTGCTGCCTGATGACGTTACTCTTTTGCTGCTAAATTGAAATTGTTAGAAAAGTTTGGGAAGTAGAATTTTCTCTGGCTACTGGGCGGCCATTTTTGCTGACTAAGGGGGGTAGGGGCAATTTCCCCCATTCCGCCCCCCCCCCGTATCAGAATTATACCACTTTTAATATTTTCCTAAAATCTGATTGCGAGATTACCCCCCTTCTCAAATGGCAATAAAATTCGTAAATCTTGAAGTACCAGTACTCAATTAAATTGATTTTAAAATTGATTCCTTAAACAGAAAAACATGCAGTTAAAATTATTCCAGTATAGATTTCTTTGAGTAGAAAAATAGGTACAAAATGACATTCGGGTCATAATGTGACCAATGGCTTTAAAATCAGCAGCTTTGCGAGTAATTATAATGAAAATAAAGTGTTAGGACTCACCATGAAGCAGTAGCAAGAATTAGAATCTTCATTATATACGGGTAAGACAGCATGTAAAAATTCATTGGTTGCTCATAAATTCCTGTCAGATGTTATAAAGTGGATAAGACTGCATGTCCAGACGTTAGTCCTAGTCCTGAAAAACAAAAAATATCATGTTAGTAAAAGCACATTATGAGTTTTTTATAGAAAAATTATATAACAGCCATAGCATAATAGGGTCCTAATCAGGTCATTTAGAAAAAAATGCATACAAATCATGTCTTGTTGAAAATTACAGCAAAATAAAAGATGTTTAGCAGCTACGAAATCATTTATTACCGATTATGTCGATGTATTTCAGAAGTTATACGATGAATTAAGGTAGTCAATACTGAATCGCTGAATATGCTGATCCAGCAAAGCTCATGAACTGATTTATAGTGATCCATGAACTTTACATGTAAGAAGAAAAATTCCATATAAGTGCTCAAATTTTCTGATAAAATGCCTGTGAAATTTTAAACATTTTATTGCGTTGTATTTTGAACTGTTGCTCCAGAATACTAATGTTTTAATTTTAAAACATTGTTTAGCTTTTGTAAAATTTTGAGGCAACCTTGATATGAGGAATTTTTCCTCTTACAATTGCATTATGACGTCATAAATGTCTAAATCATTTTCTATTTTATATACTTTCTAAATGAAGGCATTACTGTTAGCAATAATTTCGCTTCAAGGTTTGTTTTGGTGGGAACATTTTTGTCAACAACTAACTCTTAAAGTAAATGCAAAAAAACACCAAATAAATACATAAATACATAAAAATAAAATAAATAAATAATATAATCACACCTGCTCCTATATTCATTTCAAATTTTGAAAAATATCATAACCTCTTGTTTAAAATCACAGGTGACTTCTGAACAAAAACTTTTCTGCAAAACCTTGCTTTATACTACATATATAACTTATATTATGGCTTAATTCTCAAGTAGCTAATATCATATGTGATAACATGGCTCTTGTGAATTAAACCATTGAGTCTTGTACATTGTAAACGTTTTAACTCACCTGACTAAATCATTTTCAGGGATAAATATTAACAAGGTATATTATTAAGCTTTTAGATTTGTATACTATAGTTGATGTAGTATAGTCCTAATCAATATTACAAATAAGTTCAGAGCTATTTCCCTAACAAATGACAGGTTAAAAAGTGAAGAAATTGGGCCAAGAACCCCATAACAAACTTAAAAAAATTATTTGACATAAATTCAATGCATATGCATGCATACCTACTATCAAAAGAGTTATTACACGAATTAAATATTTAAAATAAATATATATATTTCAGGTGTTATATAGTAACAATAAAGGGTGATTGACTATTGCTTAATAAATACCATTTTTTATGATATGAAAAGTCAACTGAAAATTGGCTAACACACATATATTGATAAAAAACTGAAATAAACTGATTAAAGTTATAAAAAACGATCAATTGATTAACAATTAAACAAAAAAAAATGGAATAGGAGAAATTATTCGAAAAAATTAGTCAATTATACCAATATACAAAAATAAGCTTGAAAAAAAAGCCAACAAGTGCATTGAACTATACTGCCATCCAAATTTGCACATATATTTATATAAAAATGGAAAATATAGCTTAAGCTAGAATAATCACATTCCAACTTTTGAAATCTTAATAAACTCAACAACATAATTTGGAGAAAAAAGTACTGAATTTCAGGTAATATCATTACAGGTATCATAGAAATAGGGTAATATCAATGACTGAACCTACAGTAACTTATACAAAAGTTATGAAATAGTGAGAGAAAATAAATTATGTTTTTCAATTTTACAATGCTATTTTCGTCTTGTTATTTAATTAAAATTGTTGCTATACATTAGCAACTTTAATTCATCATAACTTAATGATATATAATCGCCATTATAAAGAATTTGGTCTGCAAAACATTTACTTTGCTTGAAAATTTGAAAAATAGAAATAAGGTATGTTTTGGAGTTGATATTTCCCATAATGAAAAGTTTTAATTTCCAGCTCAAAAATGGCTTCAACTGTGAACATTATTATAAGTGTATTGTCCACTCTACTGGTCATCGTACCAACGCTCAAATGCAACATGGAATATAGTCAAGAGATAAATGCTTTGGAAAAGAGGTTTAGTTGGCCAATTAGCTGTGGTGTTTGTATATACCAGTGTGGGGTAAAAAAGCGTGTTGCTTGAAGAACCTAAAATGTTGCTGTATGTATCAAAATTTATATTAATTATAATATAGTGTTATTTCTTAAAATTGTGCTAAAAAGCTGACTTGGGGTCGTGGGGGAAGCTACCACTCCCATCTCACAAGATTAGCTTAATGCCATTCCGCTTACTTTGCTTAATCCACTTTAGATTAGAGCTGGGTTTCCACCCATTAGGATAATTAAGCAAATTGGGTAGTTCTTAAATTACGTCCATTCATTTTAACGAATTAATACACCCATTTTGCTTAATTAAATTCTGTTAGCGAAACAGGTAATAAGTAAAATGGCCTTACAATCTCAAAGTAGATTACAAATTTGCATTTGCAGTATATACTACTACGACTACTACAGCAGAACCACCATGTCCTACCGCTGAAGAAAAATATCAATGATGTTCATGAAAATAACAATAAACAATTTAATATTACTCTAAACATCACTTCTTGAGATGTCTAACTACATTGGTTTATAAACCATGCGCAATAAACATTTTCAAGTTGGACCATTCCAGCCAAGCTACTCAATCCAGTATGTGCAACGTTTTGTTTATTTTACAGTTTAATTGACCGATGATAATAAAATAAAAATTTCATATTACTTTAAAATATATATTTATATTACTTTCAAACTTAAACATATCGTCTAACTGCTATTTTGACAACAACCTACTCGAATTGTCTTTTATATAATCTGCGAATTAACACAATTTACAAAATTATCTATTCCTATTACCAGCAATATACTTTTAATACAATAATAAGTATAAGAAGTTGGTTTGTTTTCTATCTTTTTGTAAATGTAATGCTTTTGAAAGGCCCTGGGGGTAGCTCCCCCCCCCCCCACAATACTATGACCCATTTTGCTTAATTGAATTCTGCTGCTTGCATCTAATTTAATTTTCAAGTATAGGCTATGTATTTCATTGGACAGTGTAATTAACTCTTCTTATTCACTTTTAAAAATTCCTCAAAAGTTATATCTATTGCTTTTCAAAGAGCGTTAGCTCAAAGGATCTAAGATTACACATTTGCATTTACAGCATATACTACTACAAAAGCTGCACCAAAATGTGCTGACACAAAACAAACGTATAAATGTTGTTAATGAGAATAAAAATGTTACTCCAGAGATGTCTGCCTACATACACGCTCGTACAAACCAAGAAGCATTTTTGAGATAGGATCATTCTAACCAAGCTTACCAACTTTTTGTTTATTTTACAGATAATTGACCGATGATTATAATAAACAATTTTATATTACTTTAAAATATCTTTTTACATTACTTTCAAACCTGAACATATTTTCTAACTGCTATCTTGACATCAACCTTTTCGAATTTTTTACAGATTAATCTACGAATGTAGATAATTACAAAATGCTCTATTCCTATTACCAACCATATACTTTTAATACAATAAAAAGCTGGTTTGGTTTCTTACCTTTCAGTAACGCATTTTGTGAGTTGAGCCTCAATTCAAACCTCAATATCTCACTATCAAAGTCTAAACACAATCGCTTCCAATGCTGTTTAAACAGGAAGTTAACTTTAGTAAAGTTTATCTTTAATAGAAAGGATCTTCATTAAATTTTCATACCACTGCACTGCTAAAAATTGGGAGTAGGCCTATCTATTTTAGTAAAGAAACGCTTAAAACGCCAACTGGCGAGAACAATGTGAGGCAATATGCATTGGTTAATTGTGTCAGCCATCTTAGGAATCATTACAATCTGAACAAAATCTGGATATTTTGCAGCTGAAAAGACAGGAGCTTCCCAGTTCAAGTGCTGCTTAAAGAACTCAAAATGCTAACACTTGATTTAAGCTAGAAAAATTCAATTCAATCATGATGTTAATTCACATGCAAATAAGCATTACTTGATCATACCTTTATAACAGATAGGTCTGTCTTTCATATCCTAACATGGCGCATTGAGAACCAAAAATACATCTGTAGAAGATGACCAGTCCATCCATTCTTGGAAGAAATGTTACAACTTCAATAAGTAGTGATGATCATCTGCGCATACTTTCTGTTCTTTGGGATTCCTAGAAAACAAATGAAAAGCACATCAGAAATAAAACTAAGAATTGTTGATATTTGAGATAATTTACTTCCGCATAAGTGCAGAGCAATACAAGTTTACACCAAGTGTTCAATTAGTACATGGGCTAGTGGTAACTACACAAAATTACAATGTCAGAAGTAGGTTAAATGTCAATTGGAACCTGAGGGTCATATATTGAAAAAATAAGCGAAAAAAAATACATTATAACTATATCGAAAGCAATAAATTATTATCGAAAAAGTCGGTCAATTATATCTAATAAAATGCCTGAAATAATTTCAAAGAACATCATTTTCATTGATGTTAATGGATTACTGCCATCCAAGTTCTGTCATTGTTCGAAATTGGTATAAATAATGTCGATTTGGTAGACTAGAATTATTCCATTACGACTTGGAAAGCTGAACAGCAAATCATACTTTGGAAAAAAAAATACTGAACTTAAGGTAATTAATATCATTTTTTTATTTCCTGGTAATATCACATTCATTTGGATTTTACTGATACGCTTAATCAAAATTTCAGCTCGAAAATGGTTTCGACTGTAACAATTGTTGCGATTATTTTATCCACTCTGTTGGTCGTCAGTCCATTGGTCAAAAGTCGTGCCATGGACACGGCTGCGAATAGTCGAGCAAATGCTTTGGCTGAAAGATTTTTTTGGCCCATTAGCTGTGGTACTTGCATACCAGTGTGGGGTCGCTTTTCGTGCTGCTTGAAGAATCTAACATGCTGTTGTAAGTATACGAGCGTATTAAGGAGCATTCACATATTACATCGTCCCAAAAAACCCAATTTTTTTACCCCTACTCTATTACAATGAGTCAGCCCCCGGCCTTAAAATTGATGACGTAATATGTGGTCAACCCCTTATGCTACTAGCTCTGATATCGATGGCTTAGATCACAAGCAGCGAATGAGCCATATTATAACATGACTCATTCGCTACTTGTGCTTTAAGCCATCGATATTATCCTTTTAAAAAAATCAGAAAATCACTGTAATTACATGTACCAGGTTCATAGCCAAAAATTTTATTAGTTTATTCTAATTTTTTTAACGTGTTTTTCTTATTAATATGATAGGACTCGTATGATACCAAGAGTTAGTAAATTGGAAGCAATTATGAAGTTCGTTCATAAATTAATATATTATTTATATTTTACAGCATATACTACTACTACACCAACAGGGAAGACATAAGAGCAATTTAACTTCTTAAAATCGTTATTCATACACTCAGATCACTACTATACCTTCCTCTGCAGCCTATTCCACTTTTAATTATGTAAAAGTATGAATTCAATAACTTTTTGTAAAATGTTCAATTTTGTTGTGATCTTCTGTAAATATGATTATAAACAAAATAAATATACAATTTTATTAAGTCACTTGTGTCTATGATCTATCTTTATGATTTATCTTTCTACTCAAGTTTACTCACATTCTAACAACTATGATAATTTCTAAAGCGAACTTCAATTCAACTCAGAACCCCTCGATTAGCATATATCATGATGCCAAGGGGTAATTACACTATCAGGAGGATACTCCCACGTAAATAGTGACTTAAACATCATTGTTAAATTGAAATCCTAAATATTTTGAACTATTTTTAGGAAGATTACCATTGTCTTATATAGAACGTAAAAAAGTACCAATAATAAGCATCCGTTCAATAGCACGAATTTTCATCATAGGATTGGAGTGAACATGCCTATAAATCAATAGCGTTAGCATTTGGTTTAAAGATATATAAATAAGAAACTAAATTTAAATTATGCGTGGCAAATTAAATCTTTCGAACAAACCCATGTTTAAATCTTCGATTCGAGACATCAATGATTCCCAGTTTAAGAGAATGCAGCATCTTGGTGCACACTTATCAGTCCTTTGGTAATTACCTTTTACAAATCTAGCAGCTCTAGGCTGGATCTTTTCAATTTACTGTATGAGTTACTTTAAATGGATTCTAAACTGGAGTACAGTATTCTAAAAGAATCCTTGCCAAAATTTCATAAAACGATTTTGTATATCACATTAAGTGCAAAACGAGAAAGGGTCCCAAAACACTTCCCTGTGGTACATCTCATATTAACATCAATTCAATTTGGAAAAACAACCACCATTTACTAGTACCCTGTTTTCTACCTAAAATCCATTCATCAGATCATTATTTATAGTTTTCTACTGCTGGGCTTCGCCTTCTGGTTCAGTAATCCATAACCCAGACCCAGTCGACTTTTTGAGAAAAACTTCTTAGCTGCTCTATGTATAAAGTTGCCATCCATTGTGGCTTCCATAATGGCTCTTTGCAGCAAGGTTCTACATGTGAAAATGTATCGTATACCAATTCTATTTAATTTATTTATCATTCTAGATTTTTCTTGTACTGAATATTCGTTTACAAGATTGCAAAATATGTTATTATATACATATTAAGTTATAAGTAAGTACGTCCCGAAACCAAGTTTTTTTAGGCTACGTATATATTAATTGGAATATTTTGGAGGTTTTCATAAGATGGAGCTTTTGCTAAATTCCAAGCTGACTGCCACCTTAAACTATACAATACTAGCCCTATCTGCTTTTGATTTTTTTAGGCAAAAACAAAAAATACTCCAGGTTGATTCTATGTTGTTGTAATTATTGTATGTATTTTATTGTTAAAATTGCTCCATTTGGAATTTCTTAAGATGGCTTTGAAAATGAGTGGATTTGATGAATAGATTTTCAATGGATTTAGGAAAGTTTTCTTGAATTTTTTAGGCTTTTGAAGAATTACTGGCATATGAATGGTATAAACTTATAAAGGAAATATAAGGCAGAGTTCATACTGTTATGAAAAGTCAAAGAGAAATTTGGTCATGGAAGGTCAGGGCAAATCCCAAATAAGCCAAGAAAGTCTGTAATAAATTGAAGTAGATGCAGTAATACTTTTATAACAATGTTTTTATGTTCATGAAGTTAGAAAGAAACATAATATTTCAATTCGTTTTTCAAAGCTTGCATGTAACATTCCATTTTCACAGCGGCGTAGCAAGGGTATAAGGGGCCCGGAGCGGGTACCCAAACAGAGGCCCCTAAAATTCTTATAAAGTCTTGTACTTATGACAAAATTGAAAAAAAATGGGGCCGCAGGCGACTTTTTGGCCCAAAAACGCTCAAAAAAAGAGCTAAAATTGCCTTAAGGGGGCTGTCCACACTTTTAAAAAATGCATGCTCCTATGGGAATCTCCATGTTAACTAACGGTACATATTA
>JAQIXP010000278.1:0-29543 GCA_034700285.1 Proteroiulus fuscus
ATTATTACAATTTTATTTGTAAATCCCATGTGTAATGGCTTACGTATTCATGGTAGTTGGCGCCCTCAACTGGCCGATCCATTGACTATTACCATTGGAATACAACGGCAGAATTAATGTGGCACACAATAAAAGCTCAGTTTGCCGGCCTATTAAATATAGGAGGCCTTGGTCTTGTTCTCTATTTTTAGAGAATTATTTGAAATGTGGATTATTTTTCTTACAAATTCCTGGAATTAAAGTAGGATATAATAGGTACTCGTTTATTTAGTTATCAGGTAACAATGCAAAGCTTTCAACATAAAAATTATTGTAATAATTGTTAGCCAATATATTTTGATGATATCTCTATGCTTGACAACCAATGTGTTTTTGTCACAAGAGAACTCAGTTCAATTTGAAGTTGCATTGATTAAAAAATACCTACAGCAATAATATCAAATTCGTTAAAAATGGATCACTGTGATATTTTTAAACGAAATTTTTGTAATAATTTTTTAACTCACTGATATTTTTACGTTGCATTTTCTTAAAGATGGAGAGTAGTTATTGTCATCACCATGGATGTGATGCCATAGGGAGAACTAGTTCCAATATTTCTTATATTTTCCTATTTATTGAATATTTTGTTATAGTATGCCTAGGCCTATGTTATCTCTCAAAATGTATAAAAATCATATAATATTCCCTTAGTTCTAGAAAAAAATTATATAATATTCATTTTTTGAAAAATCTCTTAATATTCCTTTATTATTCTGAAAAGAATTCTGTCACATTCATATAATTTGGGTAGTGTCCATTTGAATAATTTTATGAATCATCTGAGAATTGCTTGTAGGGTTTGCTAAGAAATGGAATTGATACTTAGGTTTTCTTTCTTACTTGTTGTATGAATTTTTTTTTCTTTCTTACTATAATCTATTTACTCTACAAATTGTCAGCGTATGGTACATGTACTTCATTTTCTGCCCAAGTGAATAATTTTGCAATGTGGCTTTTAAGGCCCTCTATGCTGCCTGCTCTAATATTGACTGCAAATGAGGCAATGAGGGGTGTGAGCATATGAATCAGCAACAGCTGTAAAACATACAGGGATGAAAGGGAAGTTGGAAAGAAGGGAAAAGTTGTAACCAATTAACGAAGTAGTCAGACTGTAACCGTGGGTCATTAGTTTGTCTATTCCGCTTGTGGAGTTTTTGGTGTTCAACACTCTCGTATTTGAAGTGACTTGGCGCTCGTAGTTACAGGCTCACCACCCTATTTGGCCGCCTTCATCAACTGCTCCAGTTGATAATTGCAAATTTATGATAATAACAACTTAGTTCAGTCAATATGCCTGTGAGTGGGCATTGTTTACTTGACAAAGTATCAAAATAATCCATCATATTGGTCTCTTGTATGGATTACTATGGCTTGACAGAAAAAGTTGTCCGGATCACAGGATCATATTATGTAGGAGTTAAAGCTGCATTATTCCTCACTAAATTTTTGTTCTAAAATGGGGCTAAGTGAACTTGCATATTCCAGCAAATCAATTGCAATTCGCACGAACATTAGGCCCTATTTTGGTACAAGACTTTTGCTAGGCGAATACCCCATTAAGAGATGTGACAGATAATATATGAAAATTGTAAAATATGTGAAAATTGGAGCATTAGAAAGGCAGTGGGGAAAATGTGAAAAACAAGTAGGTGTGGGGGAAAGTGTGTGAATTTTCAAAAAGAATTTTAACAAAACTGGAAAAGAAGCAAATGAGATGTCAAAGTATCCCATATGAAAAATACATATTCTGGTTCTTATTTCTGCAAAAATGCAGAAATTTATGGGACGAATTTCTTCAGAAAAATTAAAGATAACATTTTTATTATAAAATGTTTAACTGTTTGAAAGTTTCTGTAGGATGGCGATTTGCATCTGCATAACTGCATTAGTCGTTATGAAACTTAAGTTTTTTTTCTCACTGTATTCCTTGTGAAATTCGTCACCTGAATTTTGAAAGTAATTTCAGCAGAACTTTTTTATTCTTGTAAAAAGCTGTTCAAAAGTTAATTAGTAGTTATGCATTAGAGATGTTAATGTAAACTGAAATATTTAATGCAATAAACTGATGTTCAAGGTATAAATCTATTTAAAAAAAAAAATGTGAAAAGTTGACCACTTTAATGTGTTGATGTGATGTAAAAAATGTTAAAAATAATGAAATTACTATTTGAAAACATTGATAAGTAGTATGTAGGCCTACCCCCTGTCATATCACTATGAGATTTACTTTTACATATTACAAATACATGTATATTGATTACACTTTTTTTATTTCATTTCAGCTGGATCCTATGTAGCCTTAACACTTTTAAGCCGCCCTTCTGGTCATAGGTCGCATGGTTCAGGGGGAGCTCCAAACAGTAGTCCTCCTGGCCATCACCCTAGTGGTCAACTGCAGCATCATCATTCCCACTCTCATCATCATTCCTATCAAAATCAGCATGGTAACATGAATGCCGCCAATAGATCATCAATCACGGGCCCTCATCCCGTGGATGTGAGTATATTATATACATGGTTACCATTATTTTTTTTTCTCGCTTTCTCCATGACCGTGCAAATAATGCTAAATGCATGTTTTGTTCGTTTGCCCCACTTATTTTTTCCCCCAACTTGTTTAATTTCCCTTCGTGTAATGATGCTCTTATCTGAATGTTTAATCGTGAAAATGGATGGAGATTTAAATGAAGAAAAATGCTTGTTAATATTTGTAGGGGGCAATGCAACAGCAGCTCAACGCTGCGAGAATCCGTACCATGCAACAAATGCTAGAACAGGAACGAGAATACGTTGAGGTAATGAAATTTTTAATTCCTCAAGCATGGCTTTTAAACGACGCACTTAAATCCAGATTTAGCAAAGTTGACCTTGACTTGGGAACATTAAAAACGATTCAAGTGCTTTATTTATGCACATGTACGGACTTGAACATGCATAAATGGACGTACCCAGCTTTCTGCGTTGAGCAGCAACGAGTTTTGTCAGAAAAGGCATTATTTCTGAATTAAGTTAATGACCAATAATTGATTGTCTTAATTTATCCTGCATACAGACCACCAAGAAAAATGTTATAAGAGTGAACTGCCGTTTTTCTAATGATAAAAGTGCAGAAAATCTATCGTACTATGAAATACTAACTACAGAATAACTGTGGAAAAAGTTTTGCATGGGGAAAACAGTTCCCCCATATTTTTCTGCAGTATCCTACAGGTTTCCTGGTTTGTTTTTCATAATACGATGGATTTGCTGCATGGATCAGGAGAAACTGATTCTACAATTTTGGGTAGAATTTGTTTTGTTGGGCATTGCTTATGAGCAAACCTTTTATAAAGGATTTACCCATATGCTTGACATACTCGTATATTGCTGTATATGCCAGCATTAGATAAGAAAATACCTGTTTTAATGTAGGCCTACTAGTTAATCTTTTATATGTGATACTTTCTTGTTTCTTTTTATTTGCCCTTGGCTTGTTAAATACCATCAAAGGCTTGTTTAGCTCAAAAAACTGTGGTTTTATATATATAAAAAAAAAGGTTCTGTCTCTTTATTATCTAATCCAAATAGATTTATAGTTTCTAATTTGCTTTCTTTTGTTCTTCACAGAAACAAAAAAGTGAATATGCAAAAAATCCATCCGAAAAGATCAAAAGCGAGTTGAATACGGCGAATCAGAGAGTGCGGCAGATAGAGGAAACACTGTCACTCGCGCTCTCCCAGTCTAGTTATGTAAGTTATGTAGTTTCTTTTTCGTTTAATTCTGAGGTTATACAATCGTCAGTTAAAATTGCTTTCAAGTTTTCATTCCACGTTTAATTTTAGGCTAAAAATATTGCTAAATAAATGAATTTTCCAAAAAATAAAAAAAAGAACTTAGTTAAAAATGATGTAAAAGAAAAAGTTGGATGTTGTTACCAGCTACCCATGTGAAATAGTAAGCAGGACCCTCTAATAAATGGTGCAGTCAAAGTGGTATTGAAATAATAAATTAGGTGTCTTGTAATGGAATAAATACCGTATGTTTCTAATATGAAATAAATGCCGGAAAAAGTTTTGGACACTTTAGAACACCATATCAGGGGTCGAATTATTCAGACGCAGTATGCACTCCAAATGTCTGATTTTTACTCCATGCAAGTTGACTGAAGCCTATTAAATTGCTTCCAATAAACGAAATACATTACCCATAAAGTAGTTCTGCAATATTTGATTAATATCAATGACTATACAAAAAAATGTGTATTTATGCACAGCGTTAGCAAGAGGAAAGTTTTTCATAGAGTTCACAAAGCACACAAAGTCAGCAAGCATTTTACTAGCTCGATTTATAAATCAAATAGTTCTGGATCTTTTATTGCTGCTGGTTGGGTAGAATTTATAAAGAAATATGATTTTGTACTCCAGAATTGCAATTTAAGTGCAAATGTACACATATTGCAAAATCCTGAAAGTCGGCCCCTCCATATTGAAGGCTATACCTTGTAGTAAATACATCAGTGCCAGTATTGATATGCAGCGTGTATGTTTAGGATGGTATCATTGAATTTTTAACTAAAGCTATGAAATGACGTTTTAATTATTTGTAGTATTGGATGCCTAAGTCACCTCAAAATTCCCATTCTTATACGCAGGAACCGCCACCTCCGCCTCCACCTCCTAGAAGACACACTTCTTCCATTCCCCACCAAAACTCTCTTCCCGCCACATTGCCTCCAGTTCCTCCTGTAAGAGTGGAATCAAAGCAGCAATCCTGTGATTTAACGCAGGATTCTAATTCACCCGCCTCGACAAATCAATATCCCCTCTCACATTCAATGGACAACATTCAAAAAATCAATGCCTGGGTATGTAAATCTAAATTGGCTGTACTGCACAAAGCTCTTTGAAATTAGTTCATTTTGTTGAGAACTGGCAAAGGTTAATGGAAAACTCAATTTGCTCACAATGGAATTGAAGCATTTGTTACACATTTGTTTTACATGGAAAAGGAAATCTTAGCTCCTTATTAGTGCATTGAAAAAAAATGATTCGTTTCGTCGTAGGTTCCAAGCGGTCCCACCCATTCAAGGCAGCGATCCAGTCCTGATGCCATTCTCCATCTGAACGAAAACCTCAGGCACCACCAGTCGCCCGATTTATCAAGATCTCATTCTGATGTGGTCACGTCAACCCGAAAATTGAACTCTTCCGATTCGGGCTCCGAGATAAATATGAAACGGAGTAAAACATGCGATAACAGTAGCACGTCCAGAGCGTCTTCCTTCGGTGCCTACGACAGTACTTCTACAGACAGTCCGCGCGTCACACCACCGGGCACGCCTCCCCCACCTTATAGCAATTTTGAGAGGATCGAAAATGCAGAGGCCATCGAAGGTGGCGATGCAACTACCAGTGACGAAGTAAGAACTATACTTAACTACTCATGCATTCATTTTTTGATTTTTTTTGCCAGTTTTCTTATTGCACCTTTTTTTGTTTTTATTTCAGTCGCCTATAAGTCCGATGGGCAAAAGTCCGTGTGTAGGAGATATTTCTGATGACATGAAAATGGAGTGCTCAGACAATCATAACAACCTTGTAAGTTGAATTACTTTAATGTACTGTGTTATCACGTTATATATACTGTATTATCATATAATAGTACAGCATATATAAATTAGAAATTAAAAAAATCATAAAAATGCATGTTTTTCTATTCGAGTAAAAGAGCATGTCCTAATAATTGAGCCAAAATAAATTTCTCAGGCTAAATAAGCTTAAATATTATACTTGAAAAGGTAGTTAACTCATTACCAGTAAGTAAACAATGAAAGCTTGCAGAAATGAATGATTGTTCTTATAAATGTAATTGGTTTATTCTTAAAACTGAGCAAAAAAGCCAAAAATTTACTCGCCAAAATGAGTAATTTTCAATAAGAGCATGCTCTATTATTTGCTGAACGCAGTAGATGAGTCAGACTGGAGCCCTATTTAGTATAAATTAAATTTTTGCAGAAAATTGTATGTTAGTTTCTGCAAAACAGAATGTTATACTTTTTCTATGTTTTTCTCATAAGTTTCTGATTTTTTTTTGTGTTATCCCAGTTTAAAAACTATGCATTAATCGAAATTTATTTTGTTTGAAGATGTCAGAACTGTCTTCTCCGTTAGAGGGCACGCCACCTTCAGGAAAAAATCATGCAGCTCATGGATTGCCTTTCATTCATCATCATCCTATCATATCAATGGAGGAGGAGGATCCCCCATCTGATAATGAAAATGTATGAATTCTTACTTACTTTTGCATTACAGGTATTTTGATTGCTTTACAGCTTAATTATAATCTTAATGATTTTTGTCACTAGATCCATTCTCACATGAACGATCATGGCCCATTTAAAAAGTGGAGCAAGCTGCGCAAGCATCCTTGCCATATGTCCGTATTTATTCGTTACCTGATTTCCAACAGCGATCCGTCCAGTGCAGTAAGTACATTTTGATTTTTCTTCATTATTACCGATACTTTATTCCGATAGCAGGCTACAGTTCGTTTTTATTCTCTTTTGAGCAGTTCTTTTGCTTAATATCCGTAATGTATGAGGATGGAAACATAAAAGAAATGAAAAAGTGGGCTTACGAAATTCACTCGTCATTTCTTATGCCAGGAGCTGTAAGAAAAAATATCAACATTGTTTCTGTGTTTTGCTTTACAATTGGTTGTTCCCAATTCTTACACAATTTCTATTTCAGCCACTCAAAGTCAATAATGTTGACGAAAACATCTTACGGGGAATAGGTACGAGAGTTGCTTTATTTATTATAAGATATTCATGGGGATCATACTTACCTTGAAAATAAGGGAAGCGGTAGGCACGGTTGTGCATTATGGTCATAATTGTTATTATATTCTAGATGATGTACTTCAAACGCATCTAGACAAGGAAGATAAACTGAAAAAAATCTTTGCTCCAGCAAGGAAGAAAGCCGTTGATGAAATCAACGAGCTCTTGGCAGATTTTCGGAACAAACGGCAAATGGGTTTGTCATATTTTTATTTCATGGAGATCAGAATTTACCTATTTGTATACATTCTGTCATATGGCATTCACAACTACAACATTATTTTCTTTTTTTTTGCATATAATAGGTCTGGGTAATCTTTATGGCGCAAGTGATGCACAATTACAAGAAAGCATTCATGATCCAAGTAAAGCAACGAAGATAGTCGAGTCTGTTCTTGTCAATTTACTAGAATCGTCTTTTACGTAAGAACAGTAATCATTAAGATTATTTCAAAAGTTTTACCAATACTATACAAATTGGCTCAAGTATTATTTTCTTATTTTACAAATTTTAGCGAGGAAGTTGTTGCTGCAAAAGATAAAGAGTAAGGAATCATTTTCACATTATTTAGTCATTTTTGACTAACCATGTTTATGATTGTAAATCATTTTATCTTTTTTAAAATAATAGTTCTGCAATTGCGTCAGCTGTAGCCACTCTCCTAAATAAATTCTTTCCCATTAAAAGTCAGTTAGCAACAGCAGTTTCTGAAAGATATCCACAATTTCTATCCAAAGACTCCAAGTCCAAAGGAATTAAGTTCCTCAAAGGAAGTAAAAAGGTAACTTGAGAATGATAGCAACCCCAATTTTCCATTTTTTGAATTCCCGGGAATTCTTTTGTAATCCTTTGTTATTTTTTAATATAGGCTGTATTAATGCAAGGGCATCATTTCAATCCTCAACACTATTTCATCGTGACGTATTGCAACCACTGTCAGCTGATTATTTGGGGGATCGGAAATCAAGGATATCAGTGCCAGTGTTAGTATTTTGAATATGAACTCACAAGTATATTAGACAATGTTTCTAGAGAAATTTGACAAAATATTTTGTGGAATTGGTTTTGTGGTTATAATAGCCTACAGTTTGCCCATTATTTCTAAATGTTCCTTCATTTTATGGCTTGTTTCTAAAAATTTCAAAATACACAATGAGACTTGCTTGATAATTAGGAAAGGCGCATTGAACATATGTGTGGGATTTTATAATCCATAGTAATTTGACGATTTTCAAAAATTTTAATGGGGTGTCATTAAATTTAATGTGGTACATAATCTCATGACAAAATAATATTAAAACCATTTAATACGCGAAAATTATCCTATAAAATTGTTATAATATGGCTAGAATTCCTATTATATTCTTAATTTTTGATGCAACTTCCTGTATAATATTCCTATATTTTTTGAAAAAGAAAATTGATATATTATTCCTAATTTTTTGGGGGGAAATTCCATTCCTACACATATAATCTTCCCATATTTTGGGAAAGATCCCTGCAATATTCCCATATTTTGGGGAGAAAGTCCTATAAAATTCATGTCTATTGTCTATTATAGAAATATTATATAGATTTCTTTCCCCAAATATCGGCTATTCAATTACTTTAGTTTAAAGAAGAAATGTCATATTTTCTAAGCAGCATATAATTGAGTAAAATGAATGAAATGGGTGTAGTCCTTCAAAATTCAAGTATTTGTTAGTTGAACATACTGCAAACAAACTGTCTGCACTGTGCTGCTCCTTTTTTTCATTTAAAAAAGTGTTGATTTTCCTTTTAACCACTTGCTCTGAAATTGACCTAATGAACTAAAAAATTTCAACTGCTATACTAGAGGAGCAGCTAATTCAGATAATTCAGTGTAATTTAATTAAGTTATTTACATATTTTAGATTGTGACATGAACGTGCACAAATCATGCGTGCGAATCGTGGAAGAAACATGCATAGGTGCTCGCAGTGCAAATAAAAAAGACAAGAAGAAAGACCGTGTGGCTGGCCTTGTGGAAAATTTTATTGGCAAAAGTCGTAAACCTAGTCCAAATAACCCTTCTCCAAGTAAGTGTCGTATAACCATTGCATGAAAATCCATTTCCAACACTTGCTCGTGCGTAATTAAGTCTCTAATTATTTGTTTTCCAACTTCTTAGGCGATAGGGTACGGCGATTCCCGGAAGACTTGACTGATTTCAGTGCTCCCATATTAGGAATCGCCGAATTTCAGCAAGATTCAGCTCTTGGTGAGTGCAATATTTACTTAATTTTTATATACGCCCTTATATGACTAGCAGACTTACTTGTTAGTTAGTTTGTCCACAAAATAGTTCCTGTTAAGGAACGTGAATGCTTTCTAACATTTGAACAGTTAATTTATGAATAATGAAACTTAAGCATACAAATTTCAGTGCAGGTAAAATTACCTCTTTAAATGTAATTCACAAAAATATTATGTAGACCTCGGCCTTTTTTGGGCCTCAAACTTGTGATCTGTCCGATAAGTAAAAGGTAGAAAATTTAATGAAAAAGAGGGGTTCTAAGCACTAATATTTTGATAAATCCCAACTGATATTTAACTTATAATTTATTTATGGGAAAGTTAGTAGCTAAACATTTCCAGTATGGCGCTGTTCATCTATTTCCGAAAATCAGTGATTAATTACACTTATTCATTTTAATTAAATATTAATCTCTTGTCTGGCACTATTTTGCTAGTGCCTTGCAATTAAAAATATGCTTTCGTGAAGTGACTTTCCTATTAATTCCGATTCATTTATAAGCCTGGGTTTTAAATTTGTTCTAAATTTAATGTTTCTAATAATATTTTATATTCTTAATTTATAAATGCAACAATTCACAAAAAGTTTAATAGTCTTTTCTCAGCAATTTTTGTTGCTCGAGCCTATCATCTGGCAGCACTGTTCCCATTAACATTGCTGCAGTGTTGGTGTGGTCATAGTGGATGTATGTCCGAGGTCCTAAAATTGATGAAAAGCTCTTAAAATAGTGACAATTCCCAGCTTTTACATTTTTAAATGAAATTTATTAATCCCGTTGCACTTTTAAGCAATGCGTTTCATCGAAATTTAATATTTAGTTTGATCTTTGGACAATTTTGATGGAATATTTGCTTTCGTACACAATTTTTCAATAGTGAACAGTGCAGTCTGATCCCAATTTGATCGTACATGCCATTTACAGAACACGTGCTCCTTTTATGGGAATACTTCTCGTTGGGTTGAAAATGCTTTTGTAAGCAAGATTAAATTGAAAGCTCAATATTGTACAACAGTGGTTACGTATAGGTATTAGTTTTCACCCATTTCAGACCCCTTGATTTACTTAATAAGTTTGCTTTTGTTACCAGTATAAAAAGCTTGTGCTCTCATAGATCACCAATACTAGATAACTGCTTGTTCCCGAGTTTCGTATACACTTTCATTTGCAATTGGATCTATTCTCTCGGTACTTTTGCTAACCCATTTGGTAAGGTTTGTTTGTTGCTAGGCTGCTCGGTGGCAAATCCATAATGAAAATAGTTTTATTTACTCTGTGGAGTGGGGGTTGCTTGGCAAATTGTCAATGTTTTGAGGGCATGCCACGCTTGTATTTCACCGTACATCATCGCTCTGACTTTTGTCGAAAGGAAAGTTGGGGAGAATATGCATTTTGGTATTAAGGAAAAGAAAGATTAGTGCAACTGTGGCAACATTTATTTTTGGGTGGGTGCACGCAACCTCGCCTTGAAGTGACTCAAAGAATCCTGCCGGGATATCCTATGAACACATTTAATTTGTCTTTTGGAATGTGAGTCGAGGCTTTTCTTTTCAGTGCAAGAATATTTTAGCTATCAGGTGTCCTCACAATAGTTTACTTTAAGCCTAGTCTGGGGGTTTGCAATGGATCGTTTCGAAAATTTCTCTACAAATGGATGCGAAGATTGTGCATAGTTCCTCTAGGTGGCGTTTGGGTTTTTCCTAGTTTCCTCTCCCACATTTCCCGAAGTATAGCATGGAAAAAGGATTTTTTTTTTCATTGAGGCCTTATAACATTATTACGTGTTTATTGTAACTGGCTGCCGAAATACAAAATGCAACATGTTGACAGTTTGGTGACAGCTAAGCTTGAGACTAAAGTTTTCTGAAATAGTGAAAGGCATGTATTTCACTTGCTTTGATACCCAAGTCCATGTTGTTGAAAAGTTGTCCCGGAAATATTAGTATTAAGATATTCTTGAAGTCTAGCATTTTTCTTGTATTAATAATGATCATTTAAGATTTAAAGGGAAAGTCTCCTCTTGTTACAAGTTATTTTTTAAAGGAGGACAAAAAATGAAGAGCCTAGTTGTAATTACTGTAATTTAAATTTGCCTTATTTAAAGAGTTATTTAAACGGCTCTGATTTAGTGGGAAATGTTTTTCATAGAAAGCCTCCATGTTTTAAAGAATGTGTACGCCATCTACTGATTAACTTGGGTACTATCATTTGATTTTGTTGATCGTCTACGTCCATATAAATATCTCCCATCAGCCATTGGGTAGCTAATCTAATAGTGGTTAACTGCATTTTACAAAACCACACACATAATTATTCCATAGAGAAAAGAGAAGGCATATATGACAGCTCCTAATGGTTTAATTTGCAAAAGTGACTACTAGAGGACACTAGTCATTTTTTTCATTAGATGCTAAAATGGCGCCACCCATTTACTATTTCGATAAGTCAGGATTTCTGAATTAATGGAAAGTCTGATAAAATAGTAATTTCTATGCCCTTGTTAACTGTTGTGTGTCCTTATTTTAAAAATAACTTGTTTCAAGGTGAGACTTTCCTTTTAAAAACGTCCATCATTTGCTATTTTTTTAAAATTACATAGTTCTTTTTGACAAAAAAAAAGTATTGTGAAGGTGTGGGGCATAATGTTGTATTCGGGACCATATTGTAACAAATATGGTCTCGGCACAATCGTGTGTTACTGACTTCTGGAAAATGGCTCGGTGCTTGGTTGTAATTTTGTTTCAACTAACAGGTTTCTGCACCATAAAGCTTTGAAATATTTAAAATGCAACTTTTTTTTCTTAAGTGGCTTTGGGTGACTTAGGAATTTCCATTTTTTACTTCCCGGGTGATCAAGATTTCTGGGTTGTTAAGCTCAACGACATAAATTGTCGTTTATAGTGCACTGCCTCCACACTTGCTGCTATATTTTATGCATCCAGGGTTGTAAGCCGAGGTTAAGGAGTTCGAAATAGGCAAGGGGTAATTCAAAATAAACTGGGTATAAGAAAATTATATTATTTGGGATAGTTTGTGCTCATAGATCCAGTCACTAGCGAGGATAATTACAGAATAATTAAGAAAGTTGTTGTAAAGATCAACCAGAACTAGTTTACTGTGATGAAATATGACAGAAAATGCTATGGCTGTAATATGGTAGAAAGATAATCATATTAATGTATTTTTTTATCATGGCTCATAAATCGAGATTCAAAATGTCAGTTTTCCTTGGCTTATGGAGTTGAAATTGGTAAAAACTGGGTTTCAAATTATTCTGTTATGACCGAAACGCATGCAATTTTCGTTATTTTTTTAATTTTATCTGAGATATCGGGTGATCTAAGTTGACATTTTGCAGTAGTAAAAACGCTGTTCAGCAGGGTACCCGGTATTACGTGTAAGGTGTCATGCCTATCAGATTATCATACTAAGTTTTGATGAAGTTTTAGAAACCCAGTTATTTGATCAGTGATATTCTTTGTAATTTTTACGTAAAGCTAACCTCAAGTTTTAAATTCTACAATGCAATGAAATACTGTGTTTCATGAGAGCCGATGCCTTTTATCCAGTAGAGGGCACTAAACATAAGTCAGTAAAATGGTGCTTTCTATTTTCATCCAAATCTACATTTTCAGGATATTTATTTAATAATAGGCAGGCTCAAATTCAATTACAATTTCCATGTCTATCCTAGTTTTTCTTGCTCTCCTGCCTTCAACCAACTCCTTTCAAAGTGGGACAGTCCCTTTAAGAAGATTGCATTAGTGTGCATATATTGCTCATATCAGTCAAATATTAGCAAATGCATATTTCCTTTTGTTTTTAATTACTTTGAAACCCTGACTGTTAGCTTTTTCTAATTTATTTTTGCTATAACTATGATATGCAAAGAGATACTGGTTCCTGCAAAATAGTTTATTAAGGATCCTAATGTGCTCTTGGCGTTAGTTATGCAAAATTTGCACGGCATTTATAGAATGGCCCACATCTGTTCGCTAGATAGTCAGTCTATGGCTTCGAATCTTCTTTCCACCGTGCTGTATTCGCATTGGATGTTGGGCGTTGGTTACATCATTGCTCTTCCTTTTCCCATTAGTACAGTACGTGCTCTTTGTGTACGGCTGAAAAACGCTCAGCACAGGCTTGTCTTTTGCTATCTCTTGATTGACAGCAGGAAGAAGCTGGAATAATCGTAACGCTGGAACACGTGCTTTGTAACGGAGCATGCGTGATGTCGAGGCTCATTTCTGGTTGCTTGTAAATAATCCTAGACCTATTGAATCGATCTGTGGGTAGGCAATTGGAAGTATCCCGCTCTAGTGTATCTTGGACTTTACCATAGCTGGATTTGGAGTTCCTTTGGTTTCTCCGAGGCCATTTTAAATTCCATGTGCGCGAGTGTGGATTTAACCCAGGTATGAACCGGAGGCACCTGAGTGTACTAGTTCAATCGTAATCCTTCTATCTCGGTGAACTCTGATCTTCGCTGAGTTCGTCCAGGAGGCGTGGATGAAGCCCTTCTTGATATCTTTTCTTGGAAAACCGAATTTCTATACTCACGGGTTCCATGGAGAATGGAACCGACGTGAAAGTGACGGGACTTAAAAGGAGTAACAGTCTCAAACGTTTGCTGAAATTACCCATTTTCAATTCAGGTATGAGTAGGACCACTCACTTTGTTATCCTTGTTTCTGATTTCTGTACTGTCAGGCAACAAGAAATTGATCTGGCAAATTAGTCTTTTATTTTTAATGAAATCAGGCAACTGACATTTGGATCAAGTTCTAGAAAGTTTAATTTTTTTATAACCTGTCGTGCATATTCTATAGTTTCTTAATGAATTTTGCACATGCAAGCCTCATGCTCAAATATATAGTTCTTAAGAATTGTAAATGTTGTAAATCATGTTTCGTCTTGAAATTATGTGCGTTTACAAAACTTTTAGGTTTTGATTTTGTATTTTTGGGCACATATTTAAAACAAAATTGAAGAAAGTGTCAATGTGAATTTATGACGTTATTGAGTTGACATGACAAAACTTGGTGCAAATATCTATATTGATATGGTTTATCTCAAAATGAGGCACTTGTAAGGTCACTTTCAAAACTTATCGGTGGGAGTTTTGGAATTGCAGAATTCGCTAATGGAAATAAGTTAACTCGCACCATAATTGAAATCTGAAATAGAAATGTAGTAGCAACCTGTGATTTATTTCAAAAATAATGCATTTTTCACCTATACTGACAGTATATACGAGCTCGTATCATTGTTTTGTATGGATGCATCCTGGTTATTCAGTCCAAATTGCTGCACTGCTGTAAACATTAATCACAATTGCTGCGTGGGCTCAACCAATGTTTAATTATTTTAATTGGAAAGTTTAACTTCCTACATTATTATCAATTGCCTTCTTAGCTTGATGCTTGCATTAAATTTAATTAGCAAAGTGTAATTATGCGCCCTTGAAATAAAACGTGGTTAAAAGTTTGAGGCTACAGCATAATAATATAAGTTGTACCTTTTGATTAGAAAGTGTCAAGAAAATATTACGGTGGCCATTTTGCTTTCTCTTGAAAGTTTGTGAAATTTTAAGCAAGAATCGTTTCAAAATTTGTAAAGCAATTTAAAACTTTTTTTAGAATTTCTAAATTATTGCATAAATGTACAAATAGATACATTTATAATATTCAATATATTTAAGTATATTCAGGTCACATTATGCAAGACAATTGCATTTTTTTCAGTTATATTGCAAAAAAGAAAAGTTTTGGTGCTTTTATTATTTAGCGGCAACTTTATGCAGTTTGCAAATAGATATATAGTTAGTTGTAGTTTTTCAAGTTAAAATGAGGAAGATAGGCAAAGCTGACAAACAGATGTTTCAGGAAACAAAAACCGATGAAATATGTATTATACATGTAAATTGATACTTCCACACCCTTTTCAATGCATAACACTTTTTCTCTTTATCCGATCTTTCTTGTCATCCAATCAAATTTTATTACACACGTAACATTTTTTTATTATTATTATTCTGTTTGATTAGCATAGTCAAGCGCTATGCATTTATATGGGAGGAGTTGTTATGACAGGAAAGTATTTGGCAAGTAGCACGCTATTTAGCCAATAAAGGTGAACCAATTTGTACGATACCACAAGTGTGCATATTTCAGGTTAGGCCTATCGAAAAACAGGTGCCCCAAATGCATTTTGTAATTGCCATTGATCATGTAGTTATTTCATATACTTTATCAAGTGTGAGCGAAATGCAATACATGTACCTGTATTTCTATGTAAAAAAACCCAGTTGTCAGTTAACACTTGCATGGACATGCATGTCTAGTGTTTAACTAGAACTGATGCCTTTGATCCAGTAGAAGGCGCTACATACAGTCAGTAAAATGGTGCCTATTTGGGCCTAATATTTTCATCCAAATCCATGTATTTGGGGCAATTTATTTAATGATTAGTAGGCTCAACTCAAATTAAAATTTCCATGAATTTTATAATTAATTTTTTTACGCTTTTTACCTGCAACCCACTTCTTTGAAAGTGGGACTTTCCCTTTAATTTGTAGCTCAGTTATTCTAGTTAAATTGCTGTATTTTGCTTCATATTTTGTGAAATATTCCTGTTGATTGGAAATTATTAGGGAAAAAGTTTTATAATATTCTTGTATTTTATGGGAAAAAAAAGTTAGTAAATGAAGCATAAAATTGGGAAATTAAGGATTTCCCAAGGATCTTGATAAAAGTATAAATTGATATTTTTATTCGAATAACTAAAATGGTTATGTAAATACTCATGAGATAAAGATTTCACCAATGTTTGGTGAATGATGCCTTCCCAACATCGTTAAAAATAAACAATATTGTTTGTTAATCACTAAATACACACAAACACTGTGGCATATCCAGTTGAGAAACTGCTCAGTTTTTTCAGAAATTCCCACCGTTTTGCCATTATTGTCTTTCACACGATGTTAAAAATTTGTTTAGCTATTAATGCTGTCTGTGAAATTTTCCCTTTTTATCCCAAAAAATCAATGAACGCGTATATAAATGGCTGCGATGACGTCATTCCACCCTCTGTTTACCCTCCTGCTATAGGGAATGCTAATCTTTGCATTAATTCAGCTCCAGGGAGCCCTGAGCCTCAATGTCGTTATATATCGGTCCTTTTCTCTCCTTCTGGGTCCCCTCTCTCCAGTGTTAGTCACATTCATTATTTTTGCTTTTGTTTTCTCTGAATCCTCCCATCTGAGCCCGAATCACACCTTTTGTGCCCATAGGGATATGAGTTAATATGTATGCCAGAAAGTTTGCCATTCATTGTAATTTCCTACGTATATTTCCCCTTGAATTCTGCTGAACTGTGTCATCCAGTTTTGGAAGGGGACATCCCCTGACATTGGTGGAAAAGCCAAAAATGAGTAATATTGTTGGGATGGATATTTGCAGCAGCAGCTGTCCTAGGGGACGCTCATAAAGTATGTCCGAGCTAAGAAAGAGGGTGGAGGGGTCACCAAGGGGAGATTTAACAAAATTTTTAAATTTTATGAAAACGGCCTAGGAATTCTTGGAAGTATACTGACTTTTTCTTAATACTTGAATTCCTGGTATTTATTATACTGGAATTCCTGGAAATACTGGTCAGCTAAAATTTTATTCGGATACTAGAGTTTCTGAAATTTTGGACTGATATTTTTATTCTGATTCTGAAATTGCTGGAAAATATACTGACTTTTTATTGTGATACTGGAATTCCTGAAAATATACTGATATTTCTATTCTGATTCTGGAATCGCTGGAAATATACTGACTTTATTGTGATACTGGAATTCCTGAAAATATACTAATATTTCTATTCTGATTCTGGAATCGCTGGAAATATACTGACTTTTTATTGTGATATGGGACTTCCTGAAAATATACAGATAATGCTATTCTGATTCTGGAATTGCTGGAAATATACTGACTTTTTATTGTGATACTATAATCCCTGAAAATGCACGGATATTTCTATTTTGATTTTGGAATTCCTTGAAATTTGAGTATCCAAACTGGAAATTTGTATTAAATGCTTTACTAAATACTGGGGTGTGAATATCCTGTATTATAAATATTTAAAGTTGAAATGAAAGGTTAAAATGCTAGCTTCATAAAAAATCAAGCAAAATGTTTTTAATTGCCTTTTATTGTTCCCCTTAATATTTGGTAGGCCTATATTTTACAAAATACGTACATGGCAGATTTTCGTAAAAATGAATGGGTTACTGTAAATTCAGTGTGTTGTTCAGGAGCCGCCCTGTATGCCATTTATACCACATTTGCATCAATATATTATTTTGATTGGGGGAGAGGGGTTTGGTAATTAAAATTGAGGACATATTTTTAAGATATATAGAGGGAGGGTTAAAACTCAAATTTATATGTGCATCCTTTATGGACGTTCCCCTTCTCTTGGGTTAATCCTATAACTGTAGCTATAGTAACTATACTTTTATTCCATTATGTCTTGTGACAGGCTAGTGCACTGTTGGAACACTAGTTATTGGGGATTAAGATTTTTTTTTAGATTGAACTGTCTGAAATTCGTAATTAAATCCATTAGAATGTCTAGACTGCTTCTGTATCGTGGCTCTGATCAATATTGATGCAAATATGCACGACTGCATTTTGCATTTTTCTTAGATCATGTTTTTTTGAGGAAAGTATTTTGTTTTCTTTTTTTTTTTTGGTGACATTCCTTGGCAACATCCGAAATTGGTTCAAGGTTTGTTTCTTATTATGTTTCTGAGGTACATTCCAATGAAGTGCATGAGATTCTATAAAAAAGCAACATTTGTAATCTGAAAATATTTAAAAAAGTTTACTGATATTTTGAGTGAATTTGACAAACGTGAGAAATTAGTATTTTGTTGAGAAATTTAGTATTTAGTAAACTGTTGTTCTGATTTATTCATATGAATTCTTCCATGTAGCACTTTTGTTAAACAGGTACAGAAGTTAATCGTTTCTAAATTTTAGAATAATACACTATATAAAGTAACTTTTTAACCCTTTCACTGAATCTCTCCTGTGTCAGGGTTGTATTTTTCCATGGTAACTACAAAGTCATAAAGCCATGAAAAGTTATATTTTTATCATAATTCATAATTGCTTATGAATTTCATGAGGACATTCCAATTTTTTATGTATAATATATGAAATTGACCTACATATTATATCGTTAAGATGGTCAAATTCTTAGTGTCATGTTATAAAACTTATGATTTTTCAAAACAAAATTTGTTTTGAAATCTTAATAGTAGGCCTACAATTTGCTATGATATGATTCCCATGCGCCACCCTGCACATAAATGAGATAATGAGAGGCTTTTCATCGGAAAAATTGCCATCTCGTAAGCATAGCTCATTTGTATTTTGTGCTCTGAATTTGAAGTCACCAAATAATCCTTAATGGATTCGCATTAAATAATATATTGCCATTATTCTTTTTGCACACAATATTGCTTGTGGGCATGTAAGCTTATAATGCTGAATTTGAAACGTTGGCTAGACTTTGACTATGACTGAAATTTGATGTTGCAGTTTTGAAAATATGACTTAATATTTTCTACCGTTGATAAATGATGAACCTTGGATGTAATAATAATTCTTGGAAGTGTATGGTTTATGTAATATGAACCCATGATGGAGGAAGTGCATGTTGCATTTTACAGAAATCTCTTATAATGCATTTTTTCTTCCATGACAAAGAAAAGGAAGCAACTTTGCAAAAAAAAATTGCAGCGAAATGCATGCATTATTGAAAAACATAAAACTGTGCTTTTTACTAAAGCTTGCAACATGCAGGGCTAACTTGAGCCTTAAATTTATGGATAAAATATAAGGGGAAGGTCGCATGCTAAAGTTTTTCTACGTTTCAGCTAATTAATTATTAAAGTTAGTAGTTTCCACCATGAAAAACTCCCACCAAACTTATTTATTTTTCAACAAAAAACACTCAACTGATTGCCAAGTCTATCTAGCTAGCTGCTAGGGAACATTTAGAAATCCGCCCATTATTCAGGCCAGAAGGATCAAGGCTAAGAAGTACCATCCCTAATGCAATACATATGACTTTGTAAATAAATCTTTGGAGAAATGAGCGTGCATTTCAAGAAGAAAATTGGTTTTTCCTTAATAATTTTGAAAGGTCTTACTAGTCTTCCTGTTAAAAAGACAAAAGCATTGAAGAAATGAAAGATTGACTCAGGAATAGAAAATTACCCGATTTTACAATGCAGGATTTACGCCAATTAAGGGGTTGTTTGGGTTACCTACTGCCTTTTGTTGTTGTTATTAACTGTGGTTTATAACAATTATTTAAATTTAGGGGCGAGGTGTTCTGTACTGTTTCTTCCAATAGAATACGCTGTATATATTTGCAATATATATTATTGTAAAGAATTCTCTGGAATGCTTGGGTGGTTTTTTTGGTAGTAGAAGGATCTGATGAAATTTTTGAAAAAGGAAAGGCCTGCATTCTGCCATAGAATATGTGGTTAGCGTTAACCCTAGACTTTTAGTAAATCAATATAATCAGTCAAGTTTCACTTGTGTCTGTTTGGAACTTTAATCCTTTGAAATCTTTTTTAAATCTGTAAGTTTCTTAAAATTGTCGAGAAGTCGGAGTAAAAATGCACATTCTGGAGTTTTTGGATTTTCAAAAGGATTATATTCTAAAATAATTTCTCTCTCTCTAGGAGAATGTACTCCAAAAATATCTTAGGAGTTTCAAACGTAAAATGAGAAATTTAAAATTTTATTAATTTTTATTTTTATTCCTGGAAACTGAAATTTTTTGGTTTTTTTTACTCTTAAATCGCTTATGATTAAAAATATTACATTTCTATTGTTTTTTAATAAGAAGAAAGGGTTCTTAATGAACTTAGGCAATCACACATGCCTCTAGAGTAATGTGTGGTTGCCTAACTTGTAGGCTACAGTTAAGGCTAAAGTTTACCATCTTACACAAATTCTTAACGACATTATGCATCAAATGGCTAAGTTCCTAATTCAATCAGATATGTTCCTTATCCTTTTAATATATTATTAACTTTCATCCTTGAGTTTCTAAGAGTGCTTTATTGAAGGTAGTCATATTGGGCTATCTAAAAATGTTGGAAATAATTGAAGAGCTGAGATCAAAAACCACAATTTGTCTAGATTTTTTGTTTTGAGAAAAATGTGTTTAGAGAAAATCAAGATTTATTGCTTTAAAATTAGTTAATTTAAAATTCTGAGCTAATTGTAAAGACAGAAACTTGCATGTACTTGTTTTTAGTTCGCTTAAAACCTATACCCAAATTTGGGTACCTGATACCCAAGTTTTGAAAATAGTGATCCTGGCATTTTTCATTTTCAGTGGTCAAAATTAGACACTTTCTTACCTTACCCCAATTTTTATTGATTTAGTGGATAGAACAACAATTTAGCGACAATATCATGTAAATATCTCATTTTCAGCAAAAATGGACTCATGTGGTTTTTGTTCGTATCTCTTCAAATGTTTCTCAAATTTTGTTAACACTTTAAAAAATTCTTAGCTCATATATTGCATTATTTTGAATTATTAAATTAAAATGAAAATAATTCAGTTTATTCTTCAATTCCTTAAAATAATACACTTAAGTTATATAACATTTTTAAAATTCTCTCTACCTCTTCCCACATTGTATAACAAATTTAAAATATTTCCTCCCGCCTCCCCATTTGTGTTATGTAATATGTGGACGACCCATAAGGTTGGTTTACTTTTTTAGTAGAAAACCATTTAACTTTCAATTAAAACTGTGGCTTTATTTTCATTTTGTGTAAAGCCAGAAGCTAGAATGCTAGTGTGTTGTTAAAACTTTTGAGAAAAAAAAAGGGGGAAATTCAGTTAGGCTTTGGCAGCTAATTAAAGTGGCATTTGGCTGATGAGCAAAAAAACTTTTCATCAGTTTAGTTTGCCAAGCACTTTTATGGTCATAATACTATCTTCTCAATTCCCAGCTTTTTAACTGTTAAGTCCCAAATGCGCAGGCTCAGAAACTTGGGAGTGTAATACGAGGACGTTGGCAGGTATTCAAGGAAATTTGGGCATTTAAATGAGTTTTTTTATATCGATCCAAGTAGCTCCTTGGCCCATACCAGACTCGTGTTTCCATTGATCACTTGGGTTATCGGATAGCTTGAATAGTTAGTGCAGTAGTTATTTTAGTATATGTCACAGGTTGCTAAGTAGTACATTCGTTAAAAATTCATAACACGTGTCCACTTGCAGCCTTTTCCAATATAAATTGCCTCATTTGTTGCGAATTAAAGATAGATGTGGGCGGACTAAAGGGCTGCCCCAAATGGTATCATGGTGCTGAATATTTATTGGAAATGTATCTTAAAGTATTGACCAAGAACGAGTATCATTTTTTGTGCAGTGGCGAGGTTTGGAACTAAACTTAGTTGGCACGTTTTCCAGTGTGGTTATTTCCCAGCCAGCGCATTAATTTGGGTTCTAGTTCATTTACATGATGTCAACCTGGACATAAAGTCATATTTTTTTGTCAGATGTCAAAAATTTGGTCTGATTTTCAAGTGGCATCAAGTATTTTACTATGAAATTGTTACAAGTTGGTGATATTGGTAAAGTTATTTTCTGAAATTGGTTTTCAGAATATATTGACAGCTTAAGTTTTTAGGGCATATTTAGTAAGTAAAAGTATACAGAAGTCATTAAAAATGCATGCTATTTATGCCAAAAAAGCTAGTAGAGCCATGTATTATTATTGTTACAGCCATATATATCTAGTAAGTGTGTACAATTTAAATATTGCTTGCTGCAAGGTGGGACTTTCCCTTTACAAATGCATGTATTTGTATTTGCCAAATTTGAGAAAATTGTGCCTTATAAAAAAATAATAATAATAAAAAGAGGTCAATTAGTTGCTAAAATAATTTCCAACTTGTTATCTTTGGCATTTGAAATGAAATGATATTTGCAATGCTGTGAAATTCAGCTAAAATTCAACTGTCTTGGCATATGTCCCATTCCTTGTCATTTCATTTTTAGAAATTTTTTGTCTTTTGTATTTGTTGGCAGCCACTTTTTTGTTGCCATGTCTCAGACAACCAAGAATGAATTCTTGAGAGCTTGTTTCCGTGGTTTAAGGATGCACGTCGCTATCGATTACTCAATGGAGCTAGACTTTGATTGTATCTACACGAATATCTTAGTTTAGTCAGTAAAAAGAAAATTGAAGATAAACTTCTCATCGAAATTTTACTCGCAGTTCTTGAAACTGGAACTTTATATTTTGTAAATTTCTTGTAGTGTTCGCACGTACATCTCACTAACGTGTAATGTGCCTTTGCCTACGAAATAGTCTGGGCTTATGCCGTGCAGCCTTGACATTTAAAAAACATGGATCCAATTGGGAAAATGCATAGATTCTGGCTCTAATTCACTTTCAAATATGTGCTGTATATTATTATCGAGATTTAAGCGAGACCATTCAGCAGTTGGGGCTTAGCTGCTGATGGCTGATTATTAGTTATATTGTTAGTTTAACTGCCCACACAGGGTTTAGCATTTAGCCTGCATTTGTTCAACCCTTTGACTTGTTTTAATTTCTGATGACATATCGGCTAAATGTATTAACGACAAAGGGTAAAGTGAAGAATCCTCATATACAGTTGTGCTTAAAATATCAGCAACTTTAACCTAATATCCCATTCACATAGACGTTCAGTCATGATCTAGATTCTAGAAAAGTGCACAGGGTCCTTAATGCGGCAGGCAAGTTGTATCAAGATTCACTGATGCATCGTGGGAATGTGTCAGAAATTGCCACCAATAGTTCATTAAAGGGAAAGTCACACTTTGTAACAGGTGATATTACAATTCTGTTGCTCACACTTACATGATATGAAAGGCTGTGACAATAATAATTGCAGCAGAGTTTCCATATTGAAGAAATTACTAGGTTAGTCAAATACACATTAGGCACCATTTTTCCATAGATATCAGCCGACACAGACATTTGGTGGCGCTCTCTAGGAAATGTATGTCTGTGTGTTTATTCATGAAAGCTGATGCCTTTTATCCAGTAGAGGGCGCTACACACAGTCCGTAAAATGGTGCCTATTTGGGCTTTCTATTTTCATCCAAATTCATGTATTCAGGACATTTCATTTATTGATTGGTGGGAATTTTTGCAATTTCCGTGCCTAACCTAATTTTTCATGTTTTTCCTTCTACTGCCAAATTCTTGCTAAGTGGGACTTTCCCTTTAAACACTAATTTATAGTTATCACTTTCACTAGATGACACTATTGAATGCTCTCCTTTAAAAGCATTTACCAATAAACCAGGCTTCATTAACAAATATATTGTTTAATTTTAAATACAATTCCCATTATAATGCTAACTTTCTCTTTCCTTGCTTTTAAAGAAATAGGTTGCCATGGGGTCTACTAAACCTTATCATGCATTGGGCGGTTAGACTTGTCCATTGATTAACATCAATGGCAACTGTGGCTACCGATATGCATTATAATTTTGAAATGTTGAATTAAGGTTAGCAAGTACTTAAAAGTCCAAGGGAAGTCATATATTATTCAATAAATGTTGGTTTGTTTTGAGTTTGTCAAACATGCTGAAAGCTTTATGTAACCCTGGTAAAATTGGCTTTTAAACATTTTTTTTTCCATCTAAGAAATAGCACAGCAAAGTGTTGAATTGTGCACAAGAATCAAGCATTAAGCAGAGGTCAATATTTTTAGATGTTCGTACAGCGGATGTAATGAATATAGTTTAATAGCGGCTGGCTAAATTGTTTTAATTGGCAAGTGCTGAAATATTATTCCAAGGGTTGTCGTAAATCCTATTATCTTGCATTTTTGTATGCAGTTTTATTAAGTGCAGATGCTAGTCCTTGTGTTTTATATGCAATATTTGATTATTTGTATGTGCATATCTAATGAATTTCCTGGAAGTTCAATTCATATGTGGAGTGTGTTTCTTCGAATCAAGGCAAATTAGTTTTATTTACAATGGAGGACTTCGAGGAAAGCATTAGAGCGTGTGTTTGTTAATTTATCTGCAAATTATAAATTTATTTTGCCTGTAAAATGTTGAAATTAATGCGACATTTTAATTCAGAGCGACAAAAATGCTTTGGTTAACACGGAGGTTGAATCGGACCGTAGGCCTGGAAAACCTGGAAATATCAGGGAATTTTATATTCAAACTGAAAAACTAAGGGGATTTCATTTTCATTAATTTGTAGACACCATGGTAGCATTTCCAAAACATTTTTTCTTCGTTACTTTATGATTTTATAGGGAAAATCCCAGTTTGTGACAAGTGATAGTGAAGTTGTTCAAACTTACTAGATATGAATGACTGTGACAATAATATAATTGCAGCATAGTTTCCTTATTGAAGAAATTACGAATTTTGCCAAACATAAATTAGGTGCCATTTTCCCACAGATTTCTGCAGACACTAAAAGTTGGTGGTCGTGCCTTCTAGGACATGCTTGCCTACATATTTAGTGAGAGCTGATACCTTTTATACAGTAGAGGGCGCTACGTACCGTCAGTAAAATAGTGCTTATTCAGGCTATATATTTTCATCCAAATCCATGTATTCAGGACATTTTATTTAATGAATGGTAGGCTGAAATCTAATTGGAATTTCCATTAATTTTATAATTTTTCATGCTCTTTTTCCTACAATCCACTTCTTTCAAAGTGGTGCTTTTCCTTTAAATTGCAATGTCATAATAATTTATTTAGCTTGCTGCCTTAGATTTTATAAAAAATATATTTTTTATTGAATTGCTCTATTAATTAGTTGGTTCTGCAAATATAATGAAGCATAAGAATGCTTTTCAATTATGAAATGTATTATATAAAGTTATGAAAACGTTGGCAGTGATTGGTTTATGTTCCAATTATGGCTTGCAAATGCTTTTCTCAGAAGAGTGCACTTATTATTCATGAGTTACATAATTTTGCATTTGAGATAAGCTCAAGTAATTGTGTAGTATTTCGTGCTTCCTAATTTCGAGAAATGAGCTTAAATTCTGATCTATTTCTTTGGGATTTTCGAGTACTTTTCTTGAATGGTTTTCTTATGAGCAAATGCATGCAGTTAGTATAAGGCAAATATACATGATAATTTTAACATTTGTTTGCTGGCCCCAGATGGTAAAAGTAATGGTGTTTGAAGATTGATGCAAACTGGTGGGTAGATTCATAATTCGGACGTGGGTTGAAAAGAATCAGCTGGAAATATAGGAAATAACAGTATTCATTTCATTTTATATATTAAACAGAGCAAATCAAGGCAATGTCCCTGATTATTGATAATTAGGTTTATTTGAATTTATGCCACACTTAATGCAAATTACTGTTATGTGGGATCCATTCAAAATTTGGATATTCCACGAATTCACTTGTATTTGAAGTTTCATTAATTGCTAATTATAGCCATTTCTCAGATTTCTGAGAAAATCTATATGAATATATTTCAAACGAATGTACAGAATGACAATTACGTCGTATTTCGGGTTATTATTTTGTTTGAAATTAATGTATGGAACAAATACACCGGACAAAAGCACTGGTTTGAGTCTGTCTCTCTGCATGGCAACAATTCTGGTTAAAAACTAAAATTTTAATTCAATTTAGTACAGTATACAATAAGCATATCATGTTTCCATTTGATAGGGGGTATGCAGAATACGGTCTCCTGGTAGTCTAACGTTGTAAGAGTTTTAATAGAAATTTGAAACTGCATGATTCAATGCATTCGAGCATATATTTCTATTGCATGAAATTCTAGTAAATAGCCTATATAATTTGGGAAAAAAATACACTCGAAACTTATGATACTGCAAAAATTCACGTAAGATTCCTATTTTTGTCGTTTTTGCTAATGTTTCTTGTATGGACCATATTTTACCCATTAGCTCACAAAAAAATTATAAAAATTCATATCATTATTTTGTAGAAAAATCCCTAGAATTCTTATAATTTGGCAAAAACTTGCAAAAGATTTCCATATTATCGATAAATTCCTGTAATATTTCCTAGATTCTAGGTGGAATATGGGCTATATTTATACTATATAGGATGCACACATTTGAAAATGACATGATTTTTCCCCCAAAATTTGATATTTCTATTTATTTATATGTTATTTAAATTATTTTTAATTTATTTATTGCTTGGTGTTCCTTTAGCTTTCCTACAGGATTTGTAAACGAGCTATTTCTTATTTTCTTAAAATAAGTTCAAATTTCTTAGCCATTCTTTAATTTTTAAGAATAAATTTTAAAATTGCTATAGTCAGTTTGCTTTCCATTTAATAGATTCTGGTCACGCATCCACGAGCCGTAAAATAACCATTTGTTAAATAGTTTTAAACTCATCACGCCTACAATATATTATTACTCCATGGGTGCATTCGAGGGATAGATTTGGAAATGTGTAATATGCTGATGTTAGAGTACTAGAGGTACACCCTGTATAATGGATGCATTTGAAAATAGGATTGACTTTTTGCATAATGAAAACATTACTTAGAGCCCGAGTAGGCAATTTTCACACTGACTGATTTAGTTGTATGCATGGAGAATTATTGAACTTTGTAATCAATTTCTAGGGCATGTGTGGGCTTTTGTTATGTTTAGCAGCCGCTTGTTGTTTGTATTGGAAATTATTGACTACACTTCCTGAAATATTTAGTTTGTGCAAACATATTCGTGGCTACTGGGTTTGGGTCGATTTGTCGATAGAATGGCAGTAAGTAATCTTTTGTACCCGTAAGCCAATTTTATTGAAATGACTGACTTGCAGTAGCTCATATTAGCTTCTGTATACGTATAGGGACTGTTCAAGTATTACGTAACCCTGTAACAGGTGGAGGGGTAAGGGGCAGTCAGAATTGCTATGACTGGGGATGGGGATGGACTGAGACTTGAGGTACATTTGCCCCTGATCTTTTAAAGTCAGAAAATTTTATGAAGAGTCTGGTAGAAAAAAATATTACAGGTTGTAAAAAAAATTGTCATGCTAAATTAATTTCATGACTTGTTGGTAACCATGGACCTGAGACCCTGGCTGGCATACTATGACCCACTGGTAATAGCTTGCCATTCCTTATTTCTGCTACAGTAACAAAAACAAATAATACAAAAACAAACAAGATTTTGTAATCATAATTTACTGGCAAGCAAAATTTTAAAAATTTCTTTCGAAATTCTTGTAGTTAAGTTAAAGGGAAAGTTCCTCTTTGTAACAAGTAATTTTTAAATTGTACACACTTACTAGATATGAATGGCTGTGGAAATAATAATTGTAGCAAAGCTTCCATATTGAAGAAATTACGACGTTTGCAAAATGCATGTTAGGCGCCATTTTTCCACAGCTTTCAGCAAGCAGTGTCATTTGGTGGCGCCCTCTAGGACGTGTATGTCTATGTATGAGAGCCGATTCCTTTTATCCAGTAGAGGGCGCTACACACAGTCAAAAAAATGATGCCTAATTGGGCTTTATATTTTTATCTAAACCCAGGTATTTAAGATATTTTATCTAATGATCAGTATAGGCCTTGAATCCAATTGCAATTTCCATGTCTATCCTAATTTTTCATGCTCTTTTTCCTAAAATCAACTGGCTTCAAAGTGGTACTGTCCCTTTAAGTGGAGATGTTAGTAGTGGGAAATCAGCATGATCCACATTTTAGTGTGAATTCAGGTGTAGTTGTTCTGATCAAATTTTGGTTGTATAAATATGGCAAATTTGGATTCACATCCAAATCCAAAAATCCATAATTATTTCCTTATAATTTGCTATGGAAATACATTTTCGAAAGATGTTTTACTTCGGGGCATACTTTGTTACTGTGTAAATTTGCTTTTCATTTCTCTTCCATTAGAAAGCAAGCATTGTTTCAATCACTTGTCTCAGTGCATGGAAACTGATGCAGTTTCATTTTCTGAATCTTTTAGTTTCTGATATTGAACAGGCATTGTCAGTTTTGTATATTTGAACTTCATGCATGGCTCTATTTTTGATATTTCTTATAGTGCAGGCTCATTTTAGGGAAAGTGCATGCCAGTAACAGCTTTGGCACTCCTCTCCCATAGGTTTTTTTTCTTTACCTTTCTGGGAATGCCTTATCTTTCTTACACTTCACCTTTCCAATAGTATTTTATTTATTTATCTGAGTTTTGAAGTGCTTGGCAGGTAATATCAGATGGCGCTGCTGCGTAGTCTAGTAAAATAAATAGTGACACCAGACTCCTGGGTGTATGCTTCTTCATCAATGGTTCTTGTCAGTGTATATTGTAAGTGTTATTGACATAACAGAGCTTCTACGTCTTATGGCATGCTTTCCTACATTAAATTTTAAATCGGATAAGAGTGGATTTTACACGCTTGAAATGAATTATAGCATAGATTAGGTTCTTGGAAGATGTAAATTTTCTACTTGAAATATTTTAAGCTTGACTTCTTGCGAAGCGAGAGCTTTAAGAGTTGAGCTTACTTTTATCCATATAAAAATTGGCCAACAGAATTCTGCCGAAAAGTTTCTGTTAACATTCCTTTAGAAATTTGCATAATTTCTAACAAAAAATACTATTCTACAGAAACGCATTTGGAGTTTTGGTTCAAATTATTTTTCTGTGGGTTTTGCAGTGGTGATGTCCTCTCTTTGGTAATTTCATTGCACAAATCAGATTTTTTTGTAAAATTATCTATAATTTGTTATGATTATTTCATCATGGTCAGCCATTTTCTATACGTTTCTATTCAACTAAAGTTCATAATGGGGAATTTTTATTGTTGTTTGCAAACGGTGAGAGAAAACTGCATCGTTGGTGTACTAAATACTGTAGACATAACGTGGGTATATTTTCAATCATATAGGATGAAAATGTTTTTCAGATCATTTTTCCAGGAAATTGTAATCCCTGATACCTTTATTTACAATATTTTCATTGGCTAGCACGTGTTATAGGTTTTAAGGAGGAAACCTGTATTTAGAATTTACACCAACACTCAACATTATGTTCCCAAAATGTTAATATTTGGTTTAATCTCTCGCAAATATTTGAAATAGGATTAAGTTTCTGAATAGTTTATCATGCAGATTTAAACACATAAATTGAAGAGAATGGATTAACGTGGTGTTGAAACTATGATCCATTCTATGAAATCTGGATCTGCTTTTCAATTGGTCTGTCTGAATTTATTGTAATGGGGAATACCCATGTTATATAGTAGTTTCAGTGTTTCAAGTGGTTCCTACTTTTCCTACTTTTTCCTAATTTTTTACTTGCATTCCTTATATTCCTAATTTTTA
>JAQIXP010000279.1:0-29541 GCA_034700285.1 Proteroiulus fuscus
TTCTGTTTAACGCCAATTTTTATTCTGTGCAACGCCAATTCTGGTTAACGCCAAATCCACTTTTATCCAGTTTCTGGAGAACGCCATTCTGGGCAAAGCCAATTCTGGGCAACGCCTAGTCACCATTATATAGGCCTAGTATACAGGGTGATTCAGAATAGCTAACAACCCCAAAAAATTCAAATAATATTCACTTATATGAAAAATGGTTTTGGTATGGAATATAGGAAATCGAGGGTGAAGCATCCAATGGTGCCAAACAATTTGACCTTTGACCTAACCTTAAAGGTCATTGAAAAAATAATTTTTTATCCATTGAGGAATAGAGCAAAAACTCAAATGAGGAAGTTGAAGATCAGGAGTAATTCAGTGTAACTGCAGTATTTTCTATTTTTTTTTTAAATTAATTAACTACTATATATAGAGCAAATGCTTCAAAAATTAGTAAAAATGTGTAATTTTTTGGTAGCTTTTTTCTGCTTAAAAACGTGGAAAAAATATCACGATGCTCCATTCGGCACGTGAGCACGTGCCAAATGGCACGTGCATTTCTCTAACTATATGCTAGCACTCAATTCACGTGTCATTTGTGGCACGTGCGCACGCGCTGAATGGAGCATTGTGATATTTTTTCCACGTTTTCAAGCAGTAAAAAGCTACCAAAAAGTGGCAGATTTTTAGTCATTTATGAAGCATTTTATCTAGTACTAAAATAATTTTAAAAATTCAGAAAATACTTCAGTTACGCTGAATTACTCCCGCTCTTCAACTTTGTAATGGGATTTTTTGCTCTTATCTTCAATGGATAAAAAGTAAGATTTTCAATGACCTTTAAGGTTAGGTCAAATGTCACATTTTTTGGCACCATTGGATGCTCCACCCTTGATTTCCTATTCCATACCAAAATGATTTTTCATATAAATGAATATTTTTTTGAATTTTTTGGGGCGGTTAGCTATTCTGAATCACCCTGTATATACATACACAGGAGCGCATATACAGGGTGATTTTTACAATAGCTGCCAACCCAAGATTTCCACTAAATATGCACTGAAATTAAAAATAGTTTCTGTACAGAATAGCCAATCAAGGGTGCCAAAAAATGTGACCCTTGACCTAACCTTCGTGGTCATTGAAAAATCTAACTTTCAATATTCTAATGACAAAAGTTGAAAAGCAGAATTAATTCGGTGCAACTGCAGTGTCTCCCAAAAATTTTGAATTTTTGTGAAATGTACTGGGTCGGTATCTTTATTTATCAACATAAAAGAATACGAAGTGACTGCTTCAATCGTAGGGTGTTGAATTAGATTGAATTTTTTATTTATTTATTTATTTATTTATTTTGAAAAAGCGCGTTTCACCGCAATACACGGGTGCTAGCAGTGATTGCCAAATGGTGCAACATAGGCCTACTCAAAAATAAGTAAAAGGGTATAATTTTTTGGTAGCTTTATTCTACTTAAAAATGCGAAAAAAAAATTATAATGCTAAATTTCTGCGTGATGTGCCAAATGTTGCATGAATTTAGGGCATGCATAGTTAGGAAATTCATGTAACATTTGGCACATGCAGAAATTTAGCATTATGGATTTTTTTTCGCATTTTTAAGCTGAATAAAGCTATACCCAAAAATTTGCACATTATTTTCTAATTATTTTTTAAAGCATTTTCTCTATAGTTAATTAATTAAAAATGTTTGGGGGGAAAACACGGCAGTTAGGCTGAATTTCTCCTGCTTTTCAACTCATATCTTCAATGGATACAAAGTTAATTTTCAATGACCTTGAAGGGTAAGACAAAGGTCATATTTTTGGATTCTTTTCGCCCTTGATTTGCTATTCTGTACAGGAACTAAAATTCCTTTCAATACATATTTATAGTGGAATTTTCGGGGCTGTCACCATAAATCTTCTATAGAAATGACCCGGGCGAGCTTTTCTTTTTTTTGCCTTCAGAGGTGGGCGTAATTTGGAAAAATGGGCGTAAATTGGGGATGGGCGTTTATTTATAATTTCAAAGAACATCATATTATTTTTAACCTATTTTTATTTAAGAACATACGGTATTGTAAGAAACTTTTACTACAAAAAATGCATTTTTATACAAGAATATCATAAAGAAAGGTAAACTATAAGCTCTAAGGGAAAGCGCCGTTGGAGAATGGGCGAAATTTAGAAGTAGGAGACATTGAGGATGCAAGGGCTAAATTTTGAGGTGGGCTATCTTAAATTCACATTTTTGGCAATTTTCCTGGGCGAAATATGGAGTCTGGGCCAAAACTCGGGATGGGCGTTCTTTAGAAGATTTATGGTAGCTATATTCTGAATCCCCCTGTTTAAATCACACTGCATGTCATGCATGTTGTTGTATAAAAAACTCAATTCATGCATGCATGGTGTAGTCTTAAAAGACGGGAGGAAGTTATCGATTGTTACGCCATTCTCGTCTGTATAAATAAATCTCCCACGCAACCCCCCCCCCCCAACATTCACTTTTAAAAAGAAAAAAAAGGGTTGAGGGGTAAGGGGGGGTTCAGTATCAATCAATCTCTATTTTTTATTTTCTCTATATAATATATCTCTGGCAACATTATTCAATAAAGCTATAGGAAAATATACAAAAAAAAGTGTTCCTAAAGTCAACAATAAAAAAAATGCCTACATTCAACGTTAACTTAATCTTGTCTGGGCTAAAAAAAATCACAACAATGGCTATGCGCCAAGTTGCCACACCACTACTTCAGGGGTTGTCCATAAATTAGGACATATAGTAAAAAGTTGAAATAAAATAAAAAGATTGGAATTAAAATTATACGATCTGTTAGTAATTGGAGAAACGATCACCATTGGAATCAAGCTAATTCTGGCTTCACTTTCCTTTTACGCAATAATCCATGGAAGAAAAAATAAGAATACAAATCGATGGCTTAATTCACAAGTAGCGAATAAGCCAAAAGTTGCTTTTGAGATAATAGCATTCTTTTTATGGAAAAAAAAGGTATAACTTGGAAACAAACAATTGTTGAAAGGCTGGAAATTGTTGAACAGATAAAACAATATTATATATTTTATAGAGAATATGTGTTCATTTTTGTTAAATAATTAAATTAGTAAATTAATTAAGTCATTTGAGAAATAAAAGGCTTAGAAAATGCACATTCGCGAAATAAATTAAGTGTGAAGTAGCGAATATGTGCACATCCATTATAGTTTGCCTATTGAATAAGAGCGAAAATTGTCAAGTTCGCTACTTGTCTTGAAATAAAAATCAGGTCTCGATAAATTTTTAAAAGTTAAAAGTAACGAATGGTACATTCGCTACTTTGTAACGATATACCTTGTTGGATATTCGCTATACTCTTTACTTCTTTAACTTTAACAATTATAGGGTTAAATTAATTTCTGTAACTTTAGGTTCATTAGGGACACTTCCAGGATCACAATGGTATAAATGTCTCATTTTTGACAAATTGGCTTATTCGCTACTTCTGAGTTAAACCATCGATATAGTGTACGCTCGGTGTCGCTTTTGGAAACGCAAAATGGTCGATAATTGTCATTGAAATCATGATCTTTTAAGCTATTACCATTATTCATGGTAAGCAATTGGTTCATTGTGGAATGGAACCTTGTAGGTTAGGATTTTGGTATAGCAGCCTGATCCTAACCCACAATTTTGTCACACCACAGTGAACCAATGGAAGCCCCCAAATAATGGCGAGTGGCGAGTCCAATTATAAATATTTGTAACTTTATGGACAAGCCCCCTGACGAGCCCAACCAGCTCTTAGCACGATTGTGACGTCAGAAGCAGGAGGCGGGTCCATAAAGTACGAAACACTTTGCTCACGGTGCACCTTTAAAGGATGAAAAAGCCAAAAAAAGCATATTTAAAATGCCTATTTTTATCTTCAGTTGAAGACGTGCTCATTTATATTTAGAAAACTAAAAGATTATAATAAAACTGCAGCAATAATTGTGATAATACTGGTATGCAAATAACACTCGCTGTTATCACAACAGAACCCCCGTAATTGCCTCCTATTACATTTATTGGCTATTACTTATGCAAGAAAAAAAGGGGTGCATATTGATACACTCATTAAGCCACCCTCATTATATTAAAAAAACACAAAAAAGGTTCAAAAAAAAAAAAAAAAAACATTATTTTGAACATTTATTGACGGCCATTTTGAAAGTGCTCGAAAAACCAGACTTGATATTAAATAATCCATTATAGGTCCTTTTAACGTTTGATAATTACATGCCTGCATAATTAAGGATTCACGTATAACATATACAATGGGATGAAAGAGAGAGAGAGAGAGAGAGAACAATTAAGACAATCTCTGGAGGACTTAACCCTTAATCATTAAAGGCCTAATATGCAATTTCGTACTTATCCTTTTCAGGTATCTCTTTACAATAGTAAGCTACCTCATCGGCGTATTTATATTTGCTACCATTGTAGGTGAGTTCATTATTTTTACAGTCAAAATCTGCATGCATCGGATCCGTGCATGCATCGTGGAAAATCTCGAATTTACGAAAATATTCGGGAAAACAAAAGCCGAGCAGGGTTTTTAAACAAAAGGTCCACATTGAACTCGTCGAGACCTTTCATTTGATACCTGACATGACATGCTTTGATTAACCTCGATTCAAAAGCCGCTTAATTAACCCCGCTAATTAGCGCAGAAAATGCTTAAGGTGTAATTATATTTTCAATAGCACTAATCTAAAGTGTTCACGTTCTTAGACGCGCAACAAATACCCCCCCCCCCCCCCAAAAAAAAAATCTCACTTCATTTGTATATTATTTTTAAAAAAATTAAGGCAAATAAGGTACAGTAACGGGTGCAGTGAAATCAAAATTTCAATCAAACTTATTACGATCGAAATTTCGTGAATTTTAAGAAAAAACACGGGCGACTAGCGCCATATTGCCCAGTAGTGGCGCATGGCGAGCGAAATGTGTAACTTTTCATTTTTACTACTAGCAGCGCCATCTGTTAGTGCCTAATGTTAATCGACTCTGATCTCACCACATTGAAATCAGATGCAATAGTAACTGTTGTAAGACTGGAAATAAATAGTTATCCATTTTTTTTTTTTTAATACTAAAATAAAGTGAAACAATTTTAATTTTATAATTTCAACTTTTCCCCAATTACTCTTGATTTATATAATGGGATTATAGGATTGTTATTTCAGCAATTCTAGAAGACCTTTTAAATTACAAGGAATTTAACATGTGCATGGCGAAAATACTTTAAAAATTTATTACTTATTTACTTAATATATTAAGGCAAAAATTATTTAAGCTAAAATGTTGTTTCCTAATATTTAAGTACATGGGCGAAGAGTAGCAAATATTTTAATTTAATTAACAGGACATCATCTAAAAAAAAAAAACCCAAAAAAATGTAGGAAAGTTTTTCCAAAAATAAATAGAAAAATATTATAAGGAGTTTCTCAAAAAATGTAGGAATGTTGTACAATATTTGTCCTAAAGAAATACTGAAAACATTGGTCCTTTCAACTAAAATATAGGAATTTAATCCCAAAATATAGGAATATTATAGGTTTATGGAGACTTTTCTTCCCCAAAACATAAAGAATATAATAGCTCTATAGGGACTTTTTTCCCCAAAAATAGAGGGATATAATATTTTTTTCCAAAAATAAACCAATATTAAGTGTTTTTTCCCCTAAAAATATTACAAAATCATAAGAATTTTTTTTCCAAAATATAAGAACATTATATCAATTTTTCTAAAAATAGAAGAATATTACAGGATCTTTTTCCAAAAAATATTACGGTATCATAAGACTTTTTTTCCTAAAAATATTCTAATATTATAGAAATATGTTTAAAATAAAGGAATATTATAGGAATTTTTTCCAAAAACATTACAATATCATAAGAATTTTTTTCCAAGAATATAGGAATATTATAGCATCTTTCTAATAATAAAGGAATATTATACGATTTTTTCCCCAAAATTATTACACTAACACCAGAATTTTTTCCAGAAATATAGGAAAATTATCGAAATTTTTCAAAAAAAAAAAAAATAAAGAAATATTATAGGATTTCTTTTCTAAAAATATTACAATATCATAAGAATTTTTTTCAAGAAAATATAGGAATATTAGAGAAACTTTTTCTAAAAATAAAGGAATATTGTAGAAGTGTTTTTCAAAAAATATTACAATATCATACGAACTTTTCCTAAAAATAAACGAATATGATAGGATTTTTTTTCCCCAAAACATTACAATATCAGAATAACTTTTTCCAGAAATATTGGGATAGTTTTAGCCCCCCAAAAAAATGCAGGAATATTACAGAAATTATTTTCAAAAAAATGTAGAAATAATATAGGATAAACTGACAAATCTAAGCAAACTTGCCATCAAAATTATGGAAATAATATAGGATTTTTCCGCCCACGAAATAAGAAAGTCGTAGCAAAAGCCCACTTTCCAGACTTCAGAAATTCACTGTTATAAAAAAAACTCAAGATAAGAAAATCTAAATCCGTTCATAATATTTACGTGTAAATATATTTAAATATTAATTTTTGGTTTTTCTTTTTTTATTTTCCGCATCCTCAAACTACATTCGCTTTGGAAAAATCGAACAGGACAAGTAGGCAACGTTATCACAAACCGCAATGCAAATCGCCTTGAATTCGAAAGACTTTTGGTAAAAAATAAAAATAACAAAAAACAGCCATTTATTTTCAACTAAAAAAGCTGAATAAATTTCATCCAATTTGTCTACGAGTTAAATTAAATCCAAATTAAAGTAGATCAATTTGAAGCGTGCAGCTGCCACCGAACCAAGGGAAAAAAAAATCATTAATTTTCAGCAAAATTCCGGCAAACCAGCAGGCATTCCAACATTCAACATAAGACTTATTTTCCAATTTGAAAATCGTTTTGCGACAAAATAAGCTTTTCCACAATTTTTTTTGTAATTAAAGGGGAAAGTCTCACCTTGTCAAAAGGTATAATGGAAATTGAAATGTCAGTGATTTGCCAGAAATTGAGCTTCAAAAACAGGGATCGAGCGCCATTTTGGCAGATATTAGTGGCGCCACCAACGGATCGAGTAGTGACGGCGCAATCCATGCACGGCCAAGTATGCCGTAGAGAAAAAGTGAAGCCAATACCTAAACCCTTTCGATGGTTTCAATTAAGGGGGCTGTCCACACTTTTGAAAGCATGCATGCTCCTATGGGAATCTCCATGTTAAATTAAAATTCAAATATTTCAATAATGGCTAAACATAAATTGACGGGGTTTGATTTTTATGAAGGACAATTAAATTTACTAAAACGTGATGCATGATTTTTTTGTTAATCTGCCCCGTGAGCCGTACGATCGGGCAAAATGTGGCGAAAAAACTCGACGGTAAACTTTGAAATTCGATAAATAAATATAGAATGCACGAAATAACGAAATCCAACTTATACATTTTGTGGTGAATTAAATGAGCTTTCCAAAAAATCAAACCCCGTCGTCATCCGCTCGGCCGATATCGAGATCCGTTCAATTTTGGGAAAAATTTCGCGTCTACGTAACATGGCACGGGAAAACGGAACGGTCGACTTTGAAAATCGATAACTACGTTCGGAATGCACGTGACGTCATAATCGTGCATCGGTTTTTGGTAAATTTAATAATCTTTGAAAAAAATCAAACCCCATCGTTCAACGTTTACCCGTTCTCGAGTTAGAACAGTTTGAAGAAAACGAATTTAACATTGAAATCCCCATAGGACCATGCTGTTAAGTGTGGACAGCCCTGTTAAACGAAGGTAGAAAGTAGATGGCGCCAGTGATATCCGCATAATATAAACAAAATGTCGCCGTCCTCGTAAAGGTGAGATAGTTTTCCTCAAACAACTACAAAGTTGACTCGCAGGTGGCAGCACGTTCAAATTTCAACAAGTTTTTCTAAGTTTTTCTTCCAAAAAAAAATAAAAATAAATAATTAAAAAATGTGTAAAAATACAAATTTGTTGGATTCAGGACGGTGCTAAACTGTACATGCGTCACCACAAAGTGCCAAGAGATATGCAAAGGAGGGTCCAGCGATGGTACGACTACACGTGGTCAAGGTGAGAGAGAGCCCGAGCAACTGACCCATTCAACAATACAATAAATCCTAATTTCAATTCACTAAACTGCCATTTACAGTAGGAATCCCAACGTAAAATTTCATTACTACAGTTTTCAATTCTGCAGCATAAATCTGTGCAGGAGAGGCCCCTTTTTGCACCAAACCGAGAATTCCTTACAGTCAGACTAACCTTAAAGGGAAAGTCCCAATTCGAAAGATTAAGTTGTAGGAACAAGAGCATAAAAAATTATAAAATTCATGGAAATTGCAATTTGATTCGAGCCCACCGATCATTAAATAAGATGCCCCGAATATACGGATCGGGTTGAAAATGCAAAGCCCAAATACAGACTCCATTTAACAGACACTGCGTAGCGCCCTCCACTGGATGAAAGCCATCGGCAACCTGCGAAACACGTAGACACGCGTGTCCTAGAGGGCGCCACCAACTATCAGTGTCTGCTTAAATCTATGGAAAAAAAATGGCGCCCAACGTGTATTTGGTGCAAAACGTATTGATTTCCTCGCTACGGAAAATCTGCTGCACTTATTATTGCCACGGCCATTCATACCTATAGCGAGTGTGAACAACTTAAATATAACTTGCTACGAAGTGGGACTTTCCCTTTAAGGTAGTTCATTTTAAACCACCTAGCGCCCACGAAGGAAACCATCTAATCCAATTCATTCCCATTCTTAATTCTAAAAGTAGGCCCTAGCAAATTAAAGGTTTCATCCGAGCTTCAACTGAAATCGGCGTTTTCATCCATTTTTTTTCCACCCCTTCCCCCCTCGACACTTTAGGGGTCGTATGCACGCCGGCGGCGACATCAACACGGCGCTGGGGATCCTGCCGGACAAACTGAAGACGGAACTGGCGCTTCACGTCAACCTCAGCACGCTCAAGAAGGTGAGTCCGAAGGGACGAAACGAGGAGGAGATCCCCTTTTAGGGCACCCCGTCCTGTTCAAATGTCCTCTTTTTAAGGCCTCGGGTGGTTTTGAATTGTATTAGGTGACCATATTCCAAGAATGCCAGCCGGAATTCCTGCACGACCTGGTGCTCAAGATGAAGGCTTACATCTTCACGCCCGGCGATCTCATTTGCCGCAAGGGCGAAGTGGCCAGGGAGATGTTCATCATCGCCGATGGCATTCTGGAGGTCATCAGGTCAGAAATCGATTTTTTCTTTTTACGCGCATAAAACAAAAAAAGGGAGCAAATTTGACTGCTTTCAATGACATCCATCATCGTCACTTCTTACGCTCCTTTTCGTCGTCTTTCAGCGAGACGGGAAAGGTCCTCACGACCATGAAGGCCGGCGATTTCTTCGGCGAGATCGGCATCCTCAATCTGGACGGCCTGAACAGGTGGGCTCCCTTCCACAATTTCCAAATCTCGATGAAGGAAGTTCCCGATTACTGAATTCCGTTAAAAAAAAAATTAATTAATTACAGGCGCACCGCGGACGTGCGTTCGGTCGGATATGCCGAGTTGTTCAGCCTGTCGAGGGAGGACGTGCTCGGCGCGATGAAGGATTATCCGGAGGCTCAGGTCGGTGTCGGGCAAATTCCGTTCGGTCCGGGAATGGCGTTCGTGCTTATTCGGGCTCATTCTTTGGCAGGAAATCCTCCAGACGATGGGCAAGAAGCGCCTGATGGAGGCCCGGAAGGCGGCCGTGATTGCCAAGAAGGAGCTCTCCGCCCAGGAGAGCCTCGGCTCAGAGGGAGGCAAGGATGCCATCGGGCCGGACAGCGAGAGCGCGCGTCAGAAGGCAGTCCTCATGGTCAGGAGGCTCAGGCGGGACGCCAAGGATCTCAGGAATTACCTGATGAAGAGTTCCAGCAAAGGAAGCTCCACGCTATTTCGGTATGGTGAGGCAGAAATAAAATCGCCGGAGCTCGAGCGTTAATTAAGGTTTTTTTTTTAAATCTTTGCAGCTCCAAAGATAGGAGTAATAGAGAAGACGTTCGCATCGAGATGGAGACGATGGGTCGCGATGCCGCTAAGATGTCCATCAAGCGACGACAAGGATTGACTGCGGAAGAAAAGTCAGTGGTGAATCTGCAAAAAAAAAATAAAAACCAGAACATCCCCATTAATGGATTCTCTCAATTCCGCTTCTAGGCCGAGCTCCGGAGAACTGGCCGCGAGCCTGGACCTCTCCGGTCAATCCACCGCGGCAGTTCCAGAGCCGTTTTTGAAGTACGTCGGTCCACTGAAGAAGGACAGCGCGACGGATAAGCCCGTTCCCTTGCTGGGTTCCGTCGTGCCGCCGCCACCGGCCGTTAGAATTGCGCCAACCTTTCTTCAGCGTGTCCTAGCGCTGAAGAACGAAACCCAGGAAGGGGTCAAACAGGGTCTGGAGACCAGCGAAGATACCTCGTCAAAGAATCCGACGTCGGTCTCCCTCGTTACCGAAACGCGAGAAGGTCTCCCGACTGCGGCCGCACGTTCAAACGATAATCAGGCGACGAAGGAGGCAGAAAGTAGATCGCCGACCGACGACGTCAAGAACTCCACCAATGGCAACCCCTTGGAGGCCTCGGCCAATGCTAAACGAGCCAATCCGCAACCGGCGGATGGAAGCGACTCCACTGCCACGACGGCAGTCCAGGCATGGATGGCAACGGTGGCTTCGCTGGTGCCGCAATACCCCAGCGAACCGAGCAAACGGACGGCCGTCCTTCCGGCAGGCGAGAAACCTCGTAAAGATGTGGGGAAATACACTCTGTCTTTGCCCCGGAAGGACGAAGAGGAGGCGGAGGAAAACACGAAGGAATGCCAGGTGGTCAAGAGCATCCTGAAGCACTTCTCACGCTCGGAATCCGACGTCAGCGAGCTCTTCGGTAAAAGCAGCAGCAACGGCGCGACGCTAGTCGGCAAGCAAAAGTTAACGAAGACGGTCTCTTTCCGAGATCAGTTAGCTCAGGTGAACTCGCTGGCCGGTCCCGATGCCCATTTCAGGCAGGAGGAATGCGTGTCCGATCTCCTTTTTGGAATAAAGCAAGTCCTACAGATGAGATTGGTGAGCGGTTGTTTTAGTCCGCCGGTGGTAGCGGTCATTCCCCAATTTCCCGATTATGTTAATTGCTGCCCGTTTACTTTTACTTTCTTCTGCGATGAAGGACGACATCCAGTCGCAGTTCAAATTACGACTGGTAGCCCTGGAAACGGCTATGAACGACAAGGAAGACGTAATTCACCAACTGGAATCGAAAATTCACGAGCTGGAGGTAAGCCGACATGAGATATTATGCTCTACGTCTGATAAGATTCTCCGATTATGAGAAACAAATGTATCGCTTCGTCCTTGCAGATGAGAAGAGGTCGAGGCAACGAGCAGAGCGCAGCAGCGGCTGCACCTAGATGGCTCCAGATGGACGACGAAAGTCAACACTTTGACGGCCGCGCTCAGGTAATGGATTTCCCTTCACGCGTCATACATTTTCTCCTTACGTAATCCAATGCTTTTTCTCACGAAAAGGAAAGTGGAGGTGACTGCGGCGTTGACCTCACCCATCCCGGGTACGTCTGTCATCCCAGACGCTCCTGGCCCATGCTGCCGAGCAAGCAACGCCTGTGCCACCGACGTTCCGTCGAAGAACTTCTCCATCCAGACCACCTCTGGCGAGTGGAATTTCCTAGTCCCTGCTCGGACGAATCGGACGAAAACATGGCGGTTTCATCCCCGGAAGAGGAGGAGAGCGAGAGCGAGAGCGAAATAACGGATTGGGAAGAGGACAATGACGTCGAGGAGGAAGAGGTGACGGCTGATCCGGTCGAGGATGAGGAGAAGTACCTGGGAAGTGTGGCGGCTGGGAGACGAGCCGGAAACGATTGGGAAATCCAGATGCTGGCGCAAGAAATGATTAAAAACGAGTCGAGTAAGGTGGACCTGGCCGACGTCGCGGAGGAGGAGGAGGAGGAGGACGAGTCAGACGACGAGGCGGATGATGTCGTCCAACATCTGCTGACCAAAGTGGAGGCGCACTTGGGCAACGTGGTCGTCCAGTCGGGCAGCAAGGATTCGGGTGCAGAGTCCGGTTCGAAGGGATTCGGAGGCAGAATCTTCCCGCGCAAGTTGTGTCGCCAGCAAAGCTGGGCAGGCGAAGTTCAACACGCAGCAACGGTGCCGAGAAGGAGAGACTCCCTGCCTACCGCCGAGGATCACGTCATACAGCACTTCGTCCACAGCACGCTCCGGCGCCTGGACCAGTTGGAGAAGGTGTTCACCGCACGAACAAACACGGGTGGCAGCGGCGCCCCTCCAGCTGCGGCCAGGCGCAATCCCCTGGTACACCAGCGTAGTCTGCAAGACCAGAAGGTGACGGCAAAGGGTGGCGGCGGCGTCGTCGTCCCAAGCAGACGAGGGATTCTGCACCGCCACGCCAGTCTGGGCGAGACGAGCAACCCATCGGCCTTATCGCTCTTGAACATTCCACTGAACAGGCGAGGGAGTCGATCCCCTCCGCTAACCTCTTCCTACGGCACGCCCTTGCTTCCGACGGCCGGACCGGCCGCGACGCTCACCTCTTCTTGCATGCCGCCATCTCCCACCCATCCGTTTGCCAGGACAATGTCCACCATAGCCGTAAGTCTAACAGCTTCCATCCCTTCCCTTTCTCGTTTCCTAAATGTAAATGCCAACATCTCACATTTCCGTCTAATAGGAGCCGGCAGATGATTCCCTCTTTAACCTCTTCTTGGGCGAAAGAAACGCGAAGGACTCCGAGGATGACGACGACGACGAGGACAGGCAAGGAGACGACGGCAGAAACAAATCAATCCCGAGTCTAGCGATCCACTCGCCTCCGACAGATGACGACGTTCCTTCCGCCGTGAATCCGGAGTGCCAACCCCTGCTAAGTCACAGGCAATAAGTCTGCGAGCGATGGTGCCGTCCGAGCGAAGCATCGTGCGCGCACACACGTCACCGCAGCCTATGGGCTAAACTTTGAATAAGATGCAAAAAAGTCGACTAAGTGACTTTTGCTTATATTCGTAATTCGAACTTAGAATTCGTAGCTCAAAACTTCTTCAAACCCCGAGGAAATGAATCACTAAACGTATTTCACCAAAGTAATTAAAAGAGTTAACCTTCCTTAGAAACATGCCTTATGGTTAAATAGTAACAATGGCTCATTTATATCATTGAGGGAGAAAGATACGAGGAAAGATTAATTACATTCATTGAAATTTTTCCCACAATTACAACACGAATCCGCACAAATTTGAAAACATAAAAATTCAACGTATTTCACGTGTGGAACAGCTCGTGAGCCGGATACGAGTAATTTTAATATTTCGGGTTTAAAATGTACTTACTGTCACCCCTTTTAAAACTACGATTCTTCCGAGTGTAACTAAAAAGGTGTAAATAATGTAAATCATATAATTACCCGCAACGGAATGCTGAAATTAGCGCAATATAGATAATTAACTGTACAGCTAACTGTAATTAGCGTTACGATCATCGAACATTTTATATAATCATTAATATAATTATTATTAATATTATTATTATTACACTCGCTGGAAATGCGTCCAGTAGTCGAGGCAAAAATTGAATTTAGGACAATGCTTATGAGTGAATAATCGACGGCATATTCGGAGGGCGATTTACTAACTTTAGTTTTAAAACTTATCTGAGCGGCCTTCGGTCGCGAATAAATCACCGTAGAAGTAGGAAGAGAGGAAGGACTCCTCAACGGATAAATCCTACGTTGATTAGCAAAATATTTCATGTAAATTCTTTTTTTTTCATTGTATGGGCAATAAAAGAACACATTTTACCATTTTGTCGGTCCAAATGCGTAACCGTAATTTATAAAGACATACATCCCGGACGCCGAGCGAAAGCCTCGAACCCGTTCAATTTATCTGCTCAGCACCATCACATTCGCCTTTAATTTTTTTTTTTTTATTATTATTCGCGTCTGCACTTCATTTACAATTTGTTAAGAAAGGAATCGAGCGTGAAAGAATTAAGAGGGGCTGAAGGAAAGAAGAAGAAAGCAAAACACAAAAAAAAAAAACGAAAAATAATAATAACAAGTCCATAAACACGGCAATATTAAATAGTACCACACAATCGTCTAAACCCACACACGCTATGAGAATTAAAAGGGCAAAATTGGGGCGGGGGGGGCGGGCGTAAAAGGAACCGGAGGGTCGGCGGGGGGAATGGGGTTGCGAGGGAGCCTCGATCACTTACGAATCCCAGATGAACGGGGGTCATCGGAGGCCACCGAATCGAACTCGGCTAGATTCCGCTCGGTCCGAAATTGCATAATTCGAGCGTCCGTCAGACGAATTCTCGGACTCGACGCACAAAATGGAGTCTTATTTCTACGGGCGTGCGAATCCGAGTCCGCACCTGCCGAGTCCAACGGAGACTCGGCGTGCGAAAACAGTACATTTTTCTGTATCGTAAGTTCATAATCCCCGGTATAAAAATGCGCAGAAAGAGAATAGTAAGGAAGGGAGGTATGAAGAAAAGAGGGGATAGGTTAGAGGGCAAAGTTTGTAAGCGTCGACGGTAAACCCTTTGTTAACAATCCGACTGACGGATCCAGGCCAGCCAGCTTCGCCTTTGAACCGAGGCAATTGCGCCACATCCGGGACTTCGCTGGGTCCACGTCAGATAGTAAAAGGCGATTCCGTCTACGAGAAAATTCAGTTCGAGCGAGCAATTTTTGAAGAAAGGACAAGAGGAAGGAGGAGGGGGCGGAGGAGAAAGTGATTAAAGTCTATTTGAATCGATCATTGCGGGTGAATTTCCCGAAATCACAGATTACCGACGCAAGGGTGGCGCCGGTTTTGCGTAGTTCAAAAGATTTGATTCCAGAGTGTCGTAGTCGCGAAGCTGCACCACGTTTCGTTCAAACACTAGTCAAGCGGGAGGGGAGAACGGGACTAAAAAAAACTCCACGTCGCGACGAAAGCTCTCGCTTGGGGTGTATTTCCAGCCGGTCAAAATGACAAAAACACGAGAAGTGGTGGCGGCGGTGCGAAGAGGGAGCAACCGGTACGGACCTCTAGGGCGTTCTCCCCGCCGCCCACGCGTCCACGAGATCCAGTCGATTCGAGCCAGCCAACGCACTTAGTTTCAGTTCGAACCGGCTTCCCAATCTCGGATGCTAGCATAGGACGGAGCTCCGTGACTCGGGGTCACGTACATTTCTACTCCAAAACGGGGGATGGGGATGGGGAGGGGGAAACACTTAAGTTATTGACCCGCGTTTTTTCTCAGTCCCTAAAAAACGTCCGATCAAGAAATCTGATCTATTGTATAGCAATCGAGATGGTTCAAGGCTGCTGTATAAGAACGGCCTTTCCCCTCATGTGCCATCTGCAAAACTAAAAACAAGCACACGGCAAAAATCAGCCATAACCAATTTCCGGCACTTTAAAAGTTTATCAACTTTCACCACATAAATAAAAAAATCCCCAAAGCTTTTACGTCACGGAACAAGCAAGCACGAACAACGGGTGATACCGACGTGCACGACGCATTTTGACCACACCAGGTGAATCCACTACATTGTTACGGTTAAGTGAGCCCACGATAATTTCCAACGACAAAACTCTGCAAGCGATAAGTGTGCAAATTCTAATCCCTATCTACTCTAGCCCATAACCCTGCTTAATGCGATGGAACCGGAACTACGAGCTTCCGTCAAATCATTATTGAAACCAAAGTGACGTTAAGAGTGTGGAAAGGTTCAAAATCAAAAGCAACAGAAAAAAAAGGAAAAAATTCCGCACCGAGTAAAACATTTTCACCGAATCAAATCTCCAAAGCAAACTACCGGTATCATCTCGAAACTATGCATATTGTACTCATAACCACGACAAACTAGTTGCAAGATTAAGATTCTAATTACGAGATTTAAGTCAGATTTTGAGTGCAATCTGAACGAAGCAAATACTAACGCAAGGCCCATGCAGAGAAATATACGAGAATTGTTTGGTCCTACCTTAATTATACTATTCACACGCTTCTTCTTGACTTCTACGTACACATCGAGATACTTTTCGTTTAAATTCCAAATAACCTTCCCTGAATTCCTTCTGCAAGAAAACAAATGATTATTAGATGTACTGTAATGGACTGTAATGGACCAGCTTTTACATTATGGTTGGGTTGGTTAATTTGAGCATTGCAGGTAAAACAACCACAAAAACGCACAAACGATCTATTGAATATGAGTTCAACTTGTTTATCGGTCAGTTTTGCCCCAACATAGTTGACCTTGGGGCAAATGTAAAAAATGGTCCATTCTGAATGGAATTTTAGTTCGAACGAGTAGGCCCACTATCACGCAATTCAAGCATTCCTTTTATTCTGAATCATTTTGAGGCTCGATAAGCTATATACCGATCTGCTTAATAATATATGAATGCCGTTTAATTTCATACGAAACTCGAGATAGCAGCAGCAGCTTTCAAGAAAACATTTCTGCACTTTTAGGAGTCTATGGGGTATTTAATTAGTTTATTTCTAGAGTCCATAGCTTTGTTCGATTGGACTGCCCCCCAACTTCCGTCAGGGCGCTTTAGTTACGGGCAGGTGTTGTCCCACATACACCCAATACGGTACTTATCCATTATCGAACAAAAACGGCTCTCAATTTGTTCTCAAAAGCTTAAGCTGGCCTTTTCCGGATGAAGGAAAGAGCTGCCCACCGATGCATTCAATTGTCTGAAATTTACCCAAATACAAGAAATCCTCCACTTGCTTCAACATCGAAGCTAGTGCAGCCCAAACAAACCTAGCTTTTGCAGCGATTAATTTTTCTCCAAAAAAAAAAAAATGGTCTCACTACACGACAAGTGCTCTTCAAATGCTTGACATTAGAATAATACGAAACAATAATATTGGAATTAAAACTTAGCAATAACAAAAATCACAATTTGTACATAAAACATGGGCAGTGCCACGTTGCTCTAAAATCTCAGAAATTTTAGAGATGGGACGAATAGCCATCATTGGAATCATTTAATTTTGGCCTCACTTTCATTCTATGCAATAATGCAATTTAACAAAGAATATATGTATTCCAAAAATTAAACTTTCTACAAGCCTCACGAGCCGGGTGGAGCATCATAAGCTTCAGCACTGTGCACCTGAACTTAAATCCCACATTTAGACATTATCATGTACAAAGTAAGACTTTCCCCGTCATTAAAGACTGAAAACGTCCCTAAAGTTTTCATAAATTCACTCATCATTATATTGGTTGTCAGCCACAATAATATATCACCACGCATTGTCGAGAGATTTCCAACAAAAGTGCTAGCAAAATTGAAAGTATACACTTACGGCAGCATCGACGTTTGCCGGGGACTCGTCGTTGGGATCCGCCAGCATTGAAATAACGCTAATAAGTATAGTTTCGACAGTGTGGACAGGTAGCCATCGTTCCGAGGCCTTTTCATATCCAAATTTATCGTCGCCCGGTTCGTGTAATATAGATACACACACCTCTCCGTTTTTATCAACTAAAATGACAAGGTAAAAAAAAATGAACAAACTCTCGATGCCAATAAATAGCCCCATTTTCTTTGAAAATAGCTTTCGACTCACTGTTCGGATGCCATATCTCCGTTATGAATTTCATTTTAGGAGGCCGCAAGGGATATTCTTTAGGGAAGTACAAGTGAGCTTTAAAAAAGCCACCCTCACTGGAAAGAAAGAAAAGACGGCAAAAACGTTACGCTAACAACGAGCAGGGAACGTGGCCGCTTACGTCCAAGTTATCGTATCAATAAGAGACTCACTATAACGTATCTGGCGGTCCTATAATAAGTACTTCCCATTTGTATATATCATCGTCATCGATCAGACCAGCGGAGAATCCTTCCACTGGATTTTTATTCAACTCTATTTCAAAACAATGCAAATGAGAGAGAAACATGAGAACATGAAATAGGCGGGAACATTGACAAATCAGCCTATTTCTAAATTCTGTCAAAATAATATGTAGTTAAAAACACCATCTATCACTATTTTCAGTAGCTATCTAATTACATAGCAAAGCATTTTGCACTGACAATGACAATGACATTTTTTTATCCAAAAATTCATTTCGGTTAGCACGGAACATTCGTTTTAATGTTGGCGATACGTGGAATGAAAAAGTGCCACATATTAACTGATTCGTTTGGACAATTTGGCAATAAGATGCAGATATAGTTAATTATAAAAATGTATTTATTTATAGGCCCACCGATGGAAGCGACACTTTCCCATAAAGCGTTGCGCAGAAGCACAGCCTACTAAGATTTTTTTTTTTATTTTATGCATAATAAGCCTTGGCAAGTTGAGATTTTTGGTGTTATCGCTTGAGTTTCCAGTTTCTTCCGCAAAAATGAACAATTTGACGCTGACTACAGAGCGTTTTCCCAAGATCCCTCGCTTTTTGACAGCAGATAGGGCATAACAATACGTGTGGCTCATAATTTATCCATGACCTATGAATCACGTGAAAGTAACAGCCAATCAGATCAGTGACATCGCCTTTTCTCCGTTGTTTTTCGTTTTAAACGCAGAGAATTATGGGAAAACGCTCGGTAGTCAGCGCCACTTACGACAAAGATTTGAACTTTAATGGATAACACATTCTCCTTAGGGGTATGTTCAACTTGCCAGGCCTTATTTATTTATAAAATAAAAAAAAATCTTAGTAGGTTGTGGCAAAAGGAACCTCCACAACTGGAATTCTTACAACCGGGAATATAATTAGCACTAACTTTGCAACCGAAATACCTGCAGAAAGTTCATTTTGCAATTGAGATATTCACATCCGAACTGACAGTATGTGCATTCGAATACTCTTGCAGCAGGCACTTTTGCAGCTCTAGAACTTCTTTCGCAAGGAAACTTTGGCAAAACGCTAAATAGTCACTTTGAACACACCACACCATTGCCGCGCTAATAGTCACTTTGAAGAAATCGTTGCTTTTCAACGTAATGTGAAAATGCCATTCACAAATGTCAATTCTACAATAGCAAACCAGCCAAAAATTTGCCCACTTAGTAGTTGATTTGTTCTGCAAATAGTTAGTGTGCCCCTGTATCTGGCAAATTGAATGTATCTTGCACATCCTGAATGTGATTCTATAGGGCCTACTAATAGTCAAATGTCACCTGTCCAAGGTCAGAGAACATTCATTGTGCCATTTATCACCCACCCTCAATTTTTTTTATTCTCTGATTGAAATCAACTACTTTTTCATAATAGGCCTACGATTTAAAAACCGGCTGATTGAAATCTACCCACCCTGACCATTAGATAAGTATTGGACTCAAGTTTTTCTTTCTACGGTATAAATTTCCTGAAGGACAATGTTGTTTTCTAAATAAATAACAGTAGGCCTAAAGAAAAAATTGTAAAAATAATTTGAGCAAACTGTGAGAATGCAGAATCATCACTTGCGAAGATTCCTGGTTTATAATGCTCCTGTTGTGGATTTTCTCTGTCAAAATACCAGTTGCAAGGATTCTTTTTGCAAGAGTGCCCTGAACCACTACAGGTAGGCCTACCTAATTTTAGATACCCTGAAGTCGCAGTTTGTTGTACATTTTAAAAAAAAAATAATTGTGCTACTAAATATGTATTACCCTCAAACTATGAAATCACCTAATCATTGCAGATCTATGATAAAATGCTCTTAAAAAAATATCCCCCTAGGCATTAACTCTTTTACAATCATTTCTATAAAATTTAAAAAAAAAAAAACCAAGATTAACTCTTTGAGCAGTGGATCTGTCCTTTCAAACGAGATAAGTTATCATTTAACAAAAGTATATTAATAATATAGACATTGTTTTAGTAAGCTCATTATCTTAAGAGTACAGTATACAATTATTTGAACAGCAGATAATAACACCGTTCATAATAAACGGGTACCAGTCACGGCAACCGAATTGACCTAACGGGTAACCCAATCTGAACAACTGCCCACATTCCGACGTTCGAGCTTAACCGCAATCAGTGGCACAGGATGGAGAAGGAAATTTCCCTTATTTTTTAATATTTTCACTTAATTTAGTTTAAAATGTACTGATATTCCAAGGAGGTCTACTGCTACCGTACTTTATAGTTGCATATATAGAATATCCTTGAACTCCTCAATTGCCTTGAATTTTAAAAATAAAACTACTGACAATCTTTATTTAATTGGCTTTAAAAAAACTGAAGGTAAGTTGGTAAATAGGGTATATATACACTACAGAAGGTTATTTTTTTGTGAGAAGGGTTGGGGGGGGGGATGAAGTCCTGGTTTGGGAACCTGGTAGCAATCTACATACCAGTACCTCCTACACGTTACCATAACATAATGAGGTCATGATCTCCCTCTCAATCGTTTGAAAGGAACTTTCACTTGCAATCATAAATAAAACTACTGACATTTCTTGGTCAGTAAATTTAAAAAATGGATTTTGGACTTCAAAATCACATTTTTATTTTGTCAAAGAGAAACGCTTAGAGCCACAGAAAATAGACATGCCTTAGGCCCATTTTAAAGTTAAATTAAGGATAATGTCAGCCTCTGCAGGTCAAGTATTTATTTTCAATAACAAATTTTCCAAGTTTTCACCTCAAACCGCCCAACCTTGAACAATAGAAGCGGAAATGACTATTAATCGCCTATGATTTCATTAATACCCTCGTCTCCGTAGGCTGATAAAACACTATGAAAAAGACGAATTGACTGCCCAAAATAAGAAATTGTTGCTACTTTTAAGAGTGAACATTCTGTCGACGAAATCCGCGTATATATAACAACATAAACAAGTCGAACCGTGATATTTAACGACAAAGGGCGCACGCGGGTCGATAAACAACACCATTTACATTGGGCCATAAAAAAATACGCCTTATTCCCGAATAGTCATAATAATTCCAAAGAATGAGATGGGTATATTACCTGCCAGTTGTTTCCTGAGTAAAAGGGCGGACTGAGCTTCTGACATTAATGAAAAACTAAACTAGATATTACAAATACACCCAACACTTACATACGAAAAGAAAACTCAGAAAAGGACTTATATCAAAGATGGCCGAATTCGAAAACGGAACAGGAACTGGGAAAACAATTTAAATACGGCGCATGCGCACAACTACTATGTAGCAAGAATATTAGACTGCATCAGATGTCGTTTACTTTAATAATAATAAATTGGGAACTACAAGGTCTTTGGAAGCCTATGAAATCTTCTCTTCTCGCAAGAAAGAGTGGGTAAGAATATAAACAATTTATCTATTAGTTCTTAGAAATGATATATTTGAACAGCAAAATGCTTTAAACTTGAAGAAATGAGTGTCGCTCACTGGCGCTGTAGTAAGAAAAATACGCCACCAGTAAAATTCCAAAAGGTACAAATAAATATCGCAAGCCCATATTTGTCATCAAATTTTATTTACTTTATTTGAATTTTTATTATTGGTCACATAATTGCACTCTTATTTATTATTCACTAACTAAATTGAATCATATATACGGTATTATTATACAATTGCCCATTGAATTTGAAAAACGCATTAGTACTGCCATCTCGTGACTAATAGTTGAGGTCAAAGGTCAATTTAAAGTGAACCCAATTTTGGACTGCTCTTAGACAACCCTTTGTAATTAAGGGTTGGAATCCTCTCCACCGCGCTAAGGTGGCAGTCCATCGGAGAGGCCTCTTCCTCAATGCATCTGCAGTTACATTGGGGAAGAGGGCCCAAAAGGACAGTTTTTCCCAATACTAAGTTGTACACGTATACAATTAAAATGTACAACCTCAGTAATTTATTACTGAATGTATTTGCGCTCACAAATTATAAGCGCATGACCCAACCCAAGTGTTAAGAATTAGTAGTAAGGAAAAGAAAGGAGAGGTTCGTTGCGGCCGGTCGATCTACGTTGGATCATGATCTATAGGTCCTGCAGCAGCTGAGCACGAAGCATCAATCACTATGAAAAAAATAAAAAAAAAAAAATAAAAACACATATTAAAGATTAAAGCATTACTAAGCATTTAACCAGAATAAATACAACCTCAAAATCCTGTGGTTGAATGTTGTCCCTGTCATCCAAATTGTGGTCACTGCAAAATCCAAATTTTAAAAAAAAGTTAGCAGAAATCCTGAAAAACACGCCATGCCTATAACAAGTAAAATGACAATAACACTTACCTGGTTAGTGAATCCACAATACCTATTATAGCCATGTGGTCCTCGATGCCTTCGATGTTGGACTTCCCCAACACCCTGTAAATAAATAAATTAAATAAATAAATATGACAAATGATATTGAAATAAATAATTACACGAAAAGCATTTACCTAGTCAGGAAAGTACAGTAGTCGAATCCATGTGGCCCTCGTCGACTATGCCGCCTCCGTTGCTCATCAATATGAAAAAAAAAATAAAAGAAAAAAACACATATTAAATATAAAAGCATTACTAAGTATTTAACCGGAATAAATACAACCTCAAAAGCCTGTGGTTGAATGTTGTCGTCGTCGTCATCCATATTGTGGTCACTGCAAAATCCAAATTTTCAAAAAAATTGTTAGCAGAAAACGTGAATAACGCCTCATGCATATCACAAGTGAAATGACAATAACACCTACCTGGTTAGTGAATCCACAATTCCTATAGCCATGTGGTCCTCGATGCCTCCGTTGTTGGACTTCCCCAACACCCTGTAAATAAATAAATTAAATTAAATCAATACGACAAATGATATTGAAATAAATAATTAAACGAAAAGCAATTACCTAGTCAGGAAAGTAGGCCTACAGTAGTGGAATCCATGTGGCCCTCATCGACTATGCCGCCTCCGTTGCTCATCAATATGAAAAAAAAATAAAAGAAAAAAAAACACATATTAAATATAAAAGCATTACTAGGTATTTAACCGGAATAAATACAACCTGAAAAGCCTGTGGTTGAATGTTGTCCCCGTCATCCAAATTGTGGTCACTGCAAAATCCAAATTTAAAAAAAAAGTTAGCAGAAATCCTGAAAAACACGCCATGCCTATAACAAGTAAAATGACAATAACACTTACCTGGTTAGTGAATCCACAATACCTATAGCCATGTGGTCCTCGATGCCTCCGTTGTTGTGCTTCCCCAACACCCTGTAAATAAATAAATTGAATAAATAAATACGACAAATGATATTGAAATAAATAATTAAACGAAAAGCACTTACCTAGTCAGGAAAGTACAGTAGTCGAATCCATGTGGCCCTCGTCGACTATGTCGTCTCCATTGCTCATCAATATGAAAAAAGAAAAAAAGAAAAAAACACATATTAAATATAAAAGCATTACTAGGTATTTAATCAGATTAAATACCACCTCAAATGCTTGTGGTTGATGCCGTCATCCATGTGGCCCTCGTCGACTCCGTTGCTGTACTAACCCAACAACCTGTAAATAAATAAATTAAATAAACGAATATAACAAATGATATTTAAATAAATAATTAAATGAGAAGCATTTACCTAGTAGGGAAAGCACCGTAGTCGAATCCACATGACCCTCGTCGACTAAGCTGCTGTGTTCCCGGACAATCTGTCAAAAAAAATGAGACAGGATATAAAATAAACTCCATAATAGTTGAACTCGCCAATCTATGGCCATGGGGGACTGTCGTCTATTAGGGATTCGACTGCTCATCCCTTCAGGGGTGAAGGGGGAGCTCGTCCATCCCTCACCAGCAACTACTACCTCAATTGTACACCGTTATGAACTTTCATGGTGCACTGTATAAAAGTAATTTTCATTCCAAAATAGGATTCAGTGCACGAGCATTTTTCAGCAATTTAGATGAGAATTTCATGTGCATTGAGTTTCAGAATCTTCAGGACTTATAATTTACTTTAAATAATTCACTTCACCTAAATGATAGGACAATTTAATATGGGTTAGATTTTCTAAAAGGACTAATCTGGTTTTTAAAGGATTAGACATCTTACAGTTACACGTAGGCCTACTAACTTAGATTTTAAATAATTAAGGTGCTATAAGCTATTTTAGAACACAGAATTAAAGATTTAAATGGTCCGATTTGAATCGGGTTTCTATTTACAAAGGCTGTGGAATTGCTGAAAAATTTCCTTTATTAAAACAGCTCTATGACTATAATAGTAATCAAGCGATGCATAACTATTCTCATTATAATGTTATGGGAAGAATACAGGATTTTGCTAAAAGCTGGGGGGGGGGGGGGGGGGGGAGGGGGACAATCACATGTTACAGCTTTGGGGAAAGTAATGGACATGTCCTCTTGATACTGGACTGCCATTTTTGCAGGCTAGGGGGGGGGAGGGTAATCTATCCGCCCTTGTTCAAGGTCAAACCCTGATCATTATTATGTAGCCTTTTAGTATTTCGAGATAACCAAATGACCTTACCCATTGCTGATATCGATCAGCTTAATCAGCAGTCTGTACACCATATGTAGTAGGCTATATTCTAGCAAGAAAGAAAAGTATAGTAACGTGTACATGTATAAAATTACGCAGCGCATTGTATATAGGCCTATATACACACCCCCAAAAAAAAAAACAAATAATGTATATACCGGTATATATAGCATAAAAAGACATGCACAATTACAAACAATATAATCAAACAAGCAAATTAACATATATGAATAATATCGAGAGTAGAAATGACGAGATAAGTCATAAATTCATAATCGAAGGAGACAAAGAAAAAATGGCACCCAGAAACAGAGAAGAGTACTTTTATACCCAGAAAGAAAAAGAAAGATATGTATGAATTGTAATTACTTGTTTCTAATTGGTCAATCTTGATTATAATCAATGTCCAAATATGCAAATTTGAATACAATGCGGTCCGAACTAGCTCAAAGGTCCCCGGGCTTGATACCATAGCAACGCAATGTCACAACATGACTACCGGGTGTCTTTTTTTTCTTGTTTTTTTTTTATAATATTATCAATATTTTTACCATATTATAAATTTTATGTTTTATCATTAGCTTTTATTTTTATTCTATTGTGTGCATATAGTGGGATTACTATTCTGACAACTTCACGTACAAACCATCTCAGGAATTAACCAGCTGATCCTTTTTATTAAATGCAAGATTACGGTAGGTGAGAGTAATTACATCTAATTTCGTAGATCTGCGTGGTTAAAAATCAAAGATTATATATTCGAGCCTCGGGTACCTGTAAGGTGAAGAGTAATAACCCTACCTTTATTTCCTTATAGGTTGGCTGCTCTTTGCTTGATCTTGAAATGCCCACGAATGAGTTGGACGGTTGTTTGTATTATTTGATGTTATTTGCTGCCACACCTCCCGTTTTCTTCTTCTTCGCTTATTGGGCTTGGCTCGGTCTGGAATTCTATAGAAATAACTAAGTCTTGCTGGTACGAATAAGTTTCATTAACATGCGATTTATTTCGTTGTTTGATATTGTGCAGTACTGTAATAAGAAATAAATGCATTTACAAGTAGTACGAGACACTGAGAAACTTTCATCGGGGAAACGTTGAAAAATGTAGGAAAGTTTTAGATGTAAATCGACAAAAGGGCCCGAATAAAATTTTTAACAAGAACCAGTATTTCAATACATCATGCTGTTGTGGACATTTGGGGCGCCTATGTTAATGTGCCGTCCGGCGATGACGTGACCAGCTTCGCCTAGTTTATGAGACGAACGACGACCACCGTGGGCACGTCCGGTTGGCGCGGATGACAACTTGTGGCACTTTCGATCTGAAAGAATTGTTAAGAATGAAAGTTGCAAAGGGGAGGGTGAAGCATTTCTCCAGATTCTGGGGATTGCCCGAAGTCACATACCGGCGTATAAGCCGACTGAAGGGTACTGATTTGAATTGAATCATAAGAAGAGGTTAATTTTACCTGGCACGGCATTTTTGTAGATGACGTTGAGCGGGGCGTCCCAAGCAGGCACAAAAACCGGAGTGAAATGATAAAAAGAAGGCGCGTAGGCAGACGGTGTAACGTTACTCATGACGTCGTCGCGGTCTTCCAAGTAGAGACCCTCTTGCCCCATGGCGGCCAGTTGGCGCCCCTTCGGAAGGAACATGACCAAGAAGCAGATGGAGGCACCGCCCACCAGCCCGAAAGCCACGCAGGGATCCTCGTACTCCTTTCCCATCACCAGACCCATCACCATCCAAGTCAGCCAGACCACGGTCAAGAGACCCACGGTGATGGCGATGTAGGTGGCCTCCCGGTAATTCTCCCGGATGCCGCTCGACTTGATGGACAGCACCCCGGCGAAGAAGAGCAAGAACATGACGTAGACCAGCGACAACAGGAGCTCGGTGAAACCGGTGTTGCACCTGGCCGGTTGCGACTGGGCGTGAATGTCCCCGAAGACGACCTCGTCTTCGAAGACCACGTTGGGAGAGACCAACACCAACCACTGAATACCCTCCACCAATTGCACTGCAACGGCAAAAAATAACAATAAACCCAAGTAGGCGGCCGGCAAATACACGCCATTATTAAGACTGATGAGGAAGATGCATTTCACCAGCAGAGTGGACAGGATGATGGCGTAAGCCAGACCCACACCCAGACGGGACAGCGTACACGTTATGGGGTTGGGATGAGTTACGAAGGCAAAACCTAAGAGAGAGGAAAAGAAGAGACCCAGCAAGAGCATTTGACCCAGGAAAAGGTGGCGGCGGCTGGGGCGGCCGTAGAAAGTCTTCACCAGGATGAACAACTCGAAGAAGGTGATGATGGTCAAGTTGAAGACGGCCAAAGCCATCAAGGGGATGACCCACGATTGGTCCCTCAGGCCCCACAACATGACAGGGTCGGGCGGGGTGCTGCTAAATTTTGGACAGCCTGATGCATAAACCCCATCGTCGTATTGGCACGGGTCGTTGCTATTTTGCAACTCTGGACTCGTCTCTTCGTTTCTTGTGCTTGGCAGAAGGTTCAACAAAAGTACTGACAGTGGAAAGCCATTCATCCTAAATGTATCCATTTTTTTGTTTATATTGGCGAGCACACTGCCCTCATGATACCTCCAGGCTATGAGTTGTCAAACTTCGAATCGTCTGAACAAAAATAGTGCGAAATGCAACCGCTTCAATGCATGAAATGTCCCAAAATTATTTCAAATAAGCAGGTTTGATTTGGAAGTAAATCCTCTACTAAAATTACTTACCCATCAATGGTGAATCGGCTAATAATTCAAAAATCCAAGACACGAAATTCCACAAACAACACCTTCGGACGCCATTTTGACGCCAGCAGTGGGGATCAAGACGCAAGCGCCGCCTATCAGCAGACGCAGTTTTCAATCAATATGGCCTACCTTAATTTTATAAATTTGGCTTCCACAGAGGGAAGAGAGGGGGGGGGGGATACTTTGATACAACCCCTCTTTTGGAAAAACCCTGGGGAGTGGGGACACCCGTATGGTGGGCAAGGGGGGGGGGTTGGAATATCCCACACTCCCCCCAATGCCAAAACCAGACACCTAGTCACCTACACCACCAATCCAGCCCTGTCCCAAAGCAAAAAATAATTGCAGTTAATTTCGCTTCAGATTTGCGCAACAACAATCTAGAATTTTGCATCAGGTCATTCACTTGCAAGCATTTGCAATTACACCTTCCCCAATGGCAAATTACAACTCTATTATATATAATTTACTGCAAAGCTATAGGAGCTGCACTGTCCTCATGATATTTCGTTCCAAATTGGGGCTCCCAGCACATGCCAATTGCATTTGATTTGCTGGAATATGCACGTGCAATGAGCCCCATTTTTAGAACGAAATTTCTTCGGGACAGTGCAGCTTTAACTGCCATAAGTTTACATTTCCCATTTCTGCAGAATTTTACTAACTTGACATTTGGTTTTTATTGGCAAACAGTAACATTTTTATTTACACGATCGACAAATGGATCTGCGAAGCCTTTAAATTGCGGCACATCCCGACAACGTAATATCATTCATTTAAAATAGGAATGTATACATTTCTTTGCGCCCTTTTTTTTTACTCTGCATTCAAGCACATCAAAATAACAGGTCCAAAATTTAATATATATTATAGTGAGGTACCGGTATAGGAAATATCCTCAAAAATTGAAGAAAAAAAATTACCAATTTAATTAGTAGATTGTTGAACATAATTTTGCTTTTTATAAAAGTTTCAAAAATGTCATAAAAACAATGACGTGGTCCATCAGACCTATTTTCTTTGGTAATATTTCGGATTATTGCAAGAGTAAAATTGGGACCATTTTTTAAAATGGTATTGCCGACCAGTCGACCACATCACGTAAAAAGCTAAAATAAAGATGTGATCTACGTGTGAGCGTCTTGCGATAAACTGACCGACTAAGTTAGGAATTATAATTAAAAGTATTAAACACGGTAAAATAACAATGTGAAATTATTTCACACCCCATTTCGGTATAGCCTACGTATCAAATGTCACAAATGGTTTGTTTCACGGCATGTTCGGTTTGTCGTTTCGACAGACTAACTAAGTTTTACAAACCTCGAATATGTATAGCGAAGGATTTTTTGATTGCCGCCCGGCCATTCATGATATCACAATTTTAGCTTAACGAATCTCGATCCTCGGTTCACCAATCGTTAGGTCCAGGTGATACAATCACAACTTGGATAATATGGACGCTGGGATATCGCTAGGGAAATCCTGCAATTCCTTCCACCAGGACGGAATCTCGAATGCTCCCGGACGATGCACAAAGTAGCTGTATAAATGCTTGTAAATCTAAAAAAAAAAATAAAAATTCTTATTTAGCTATTGAAAAAGTGATACCAAAAACGTATTGTAGCTATTGTGTAAAGGAAAATAAACCGAAAGAAGGCGCGTGACTATTCGTGCATTGCTTTTACGAGAAATATATCGAGCTGGAAATATCGGGCAGTCCGATGGGCTCGTGTGGTGCGATGGCACATATTTTCTGCTAATTTAAAGATTCAGACCGAACGTCGTTTACCTGTCCATCGGCGGCTCCCAAAGGCGAGTTGAGTATGGCGTCGGGAGGTGCAAAGACATCGACCAAAGACACGGCGTCATACTTCAGTTCCGTGCACAGCCGTAAAATGGCCTGCTTGATAAATTTGGCAATGTTCGGACCAGACGCGTAACCACCTGAGAATGAAAACTTACAAATTAAAAATACAAAGTACAATTTTTATATGAGGGCCCAAAAAGTTAAATCTTCCCTTCCAACAATCCTGCGGCACTTTTACTGCAGACAAAAATTGCAATTGGTAGTGCAGTAAACTACAGCCTTAAATCTGTATATAGGATACAGTGCTACATATCGATGGTTTAATTCAGAAGTGGTGAATTTGCAAAAAGTGGGTTTTGAGATAATAGCGTTTTCGTGGAAAA
>JAQIXP010000280.1:0-29494 GCA_034700285.1 Proteroiulus fuscus
GGACAACCCCCCTACCAAATGGCATCATTATATGCTGATCGTAGGGTACTGAGTTGAATTGAATTGAATTGAAGCCTTTATTTCTCAAATTACTTAATTTATTCACTAATTTAATTATTTAACAAGAAACAGCACATTTCCTTTAAATATATATATATATATTGTTTCAGCTGTTCACTAAATTTCACCGTTTTAACATCGTTTATTTCCATAAAATCGCTTTTATCCCAAAAGCAACTTTTGACTTATTCGCTACTTCTGAATTAAGCCATCGATATGATCTAGCTTCATAATAATTTTGCCAGCAGCTTATTTTTATTTTCTAAAATCACAGCAACCCTGCACTAATGTTTTACAATGCATTTTATCAAGTTTAATTATAGTATTAACAAAATGGCTTCCAAAAATAAGTAGGACATTTTTATTAAGGGAAAATGCACGAAATTATAAAGCATCTTGATTTTAAAATATACTTTATCATGTTAACTTTTTATATTAATGCCAACGACAATATTTCTCTGTCAAAACTGTCATAATTCGGCCATTGCTTCTATTTTATTAACCTTGTTTACTGCCAATGTATTTTGCCAAGTTGTAATCTGGACTGTTTAATTTTTGTTTTGTTGATCTCAGTCGTAATAATTTAAATGCAAACAATGGCCTTTTTTGACAATTGTCGTATCTCAAATGTTATCATTTTTGAATAAGATGTCTTGTGAAACTGACCATTGATGGCTCCTGCATGCATGTAATTGAATACACTCTCAGTCCTAATGCATGTTTTAATGGCGGCATAAATAAGGTTTTGTTAACCTAATACAAGAAAGAGAAAAGGGACAGTATAGGCCCTGGACTTGAAGCTATAATTTCTTTGTTTTGGTGTAATTCAATCTGATCATTTTTTTTGTGTATGTCATTTATAAGAAAGCACAGAACAGTTTCATCTTTAAGTGCAACACTATAGCCATCACAAGAGATAATAGTATGAAACGTGCTCCAGCCGGTCCTTGAACTCACCCCCTTCCTTCCTATATCCTGCATGCTTAAAAATATTTTGAATTGGGACTTATTGCAATAACAACTTCTCTGATTCTGTTGTGTGAAAGCCACAATTTCTGTAATATTCAAGTTCCTAGCTTCTATACAGTATTGTGGTAACCACTAACTGTATAATTTAGCCTACCCTCGTACATAGCAAATTTATGGCTTGTAGCCTCATACCTAGACTCAACTTAAAGGGAGGTGGACTGTAGTGGTACACCATTCCACTATTAATTGTATACTGTAGTGTAATAAGGGGCTCCAAACTGCATATATTTTACTTAGGAGGTATGACAGTATTTCTGGGGAGGGGCATGTGTGCTCTCCTTCGACTTCCTCCCCCCAACTCCAGGAAATTTTTCTAAACGGATGTGTGGAGGTTGTCACCAAGAGATGGGGGGTAACTCCCCCTCCTCCCCTTCCCCACCTAATACCATACTGCAGTGATGATATACATTTTATCACCGAAAGCGCCACCAATTGCACACTGGTCAGAAATTTTTCGCTATTAAAATTAATTTTGGGATTCTCTCTATATTCAATGCATTGAATCTGCCTCAATGTTTTCAAGAAAAATATTAATAGCCTAAATGCTCTTTGCTTAATAAAATGGCGTCTATGAGGCAAGTCAGTTACCCAAATGTGTAAAGAGATATATGCTTCTTGACAGCTTATCTAACCAGGAGCTCAACCGGCTCTTGCAAAGCGCTCCTCCGTTCTCCTGCTCTCCTGCACGGGGAAGCGCTTTGCGAGTGCCGGTTGAGCTCCTGGTTAGATAAGTTGTCGCGGGGTATAAGTAATGTAGGCCCTATTTGTGGTCAGTTTATAGATGACTTTGAAATTTTTTATAGCCTATGTTGCTTGCATGGTTCCCTTAATTTGGAGTTTTTTTCACTTATGTTTTCTGATTTCCTTTTAGTTTGCCGCCTTTACGTTAGGCCTATATATATTTTTTTAAATAATAGGTTCTGTGCTATATACTTAAAAATAACTTATATTAACGACAGAATTGAAACAATTGAAATCGGTGAACCCGCTATAAGCAAAAATCTGCACTGATATGCAGGTCTATGCTTATAATGAGGAGCATAAAAAAGACAACAGTCGGGTTCACTTACAGTTTATGACAAACGAAACCCCTTGAAATAGAAAAAAAGGAAGCGTTGAAAAACAATGTAACTTGAATCTGAGGGGTTTCAAAGGGTTAAGTAAAGCGACATTTCGTCGCCGTCACACTGACTACCCATTATATGTACCTGATGCCAAGAGAATTACAACAGTCGATTCGCTATTTGACTATAAAATGTGAAATGGGATATTGAATGCAAAAACCGACTCGGTTTTAAAGTGTTTAAAGTTGATCCCATTGCTAATTTTAATCATTTTATGTGTTAGGGTGGGGAATTAAGCTAAGATGCAGAAATTAAACAGCATGCGGAAGACACAGTTAGGATTTTTGGGACTAAAGCTTGTAGCCCCAATATGTGCTCTTCTGCAGGGGTCCTACATTTAAGGAAAATATGGGATTCCAAACATCTGATTACAAAGGATTTATGCCGCAAAGCAAGATGACAGTCAGTTTTGTAAACTTGTTATATATATAATCCATGCAGCAAAAAATGTTACATATTAAATTGCAGAATTGTTGATGTTTTCAGGAATAATATTAAATATACTATTCAGAAAAACTGAATTTTTACATAAAAAAGTTGAATTTTTTTCAGTTTTACTGTCGTTTTGAAAATTATTTCTTTCGTTTTTGTTCCGGTTTTATGCATCGAAGTTTCTGCAGTTTTATCACCAGAAAAGCATAAACAATTTCTGCCGTTTTGTGCATGCATGATGTTGAAGGGAAAGTCCCACTTTGAAATAAGTGGATTGTAAGGAAGAAGAGCATGAAAAATTATATAATTCATGGAAATTCCGATCTGATTTGAGCCCACCAATCTATAAATAAAATGTCCTGAATACATGGATTTGGTTGAAAATGCAAAGCCCAAATAGGCATCATTTTATTGACTGTGTGTAGCGCCCTCTACTGGATAGAAGGCATCAGCTCTCATGAAAGACCTAGACATGCATGTCCTAGAGGGCGCCTCCAACTATCAGTGTCAGCTGAAATCTATAAAAAATGGCTCCTAACATGCATTTAGCAATACTGGTAATTTTTTTCAATATGGAAACTCTGCTGCACTTATATTGTCACAGCCATTCATAATTATCTAGTAAGTGTGAATAAAACTTAAATATCACTTGTTATGTTTGTTACAAAGTGGTACTTAATTTCCATTTGGTGATGATATTGATCAAGTTATTATTAATTTGATTCATAAGCGTTTGGTGACTATTTGTCTATTTCCCATATTTGAAGGACCTACTGCTGCATGGATTCAATGATATGAAAAATGTTTATTTCATTTTGTGATATCTATAGCACAGCAATCTATAGGCCTGTATGGAATTTCATTCACCCTGTGTCAATCACAACTTGAACCCATCCAAAATACTAGCATTTTTCCTCTTGTCAAACCAGACTTGTCTACCATAATCTCGATGTATATGTTATAACCATCATCTTCATTATTGCATGAGATACAATTTATCAGAAAAACGCACTGGATTGTAAATGAAATACTTGTGATGAAATAGGCTATGTTGCAGACATCATTTTGGAATAGTTCAATTTTTAATGGTTTTCAATTGTTGGTAAACTGACCTTTCTTTTTTACATTAATGTTGATCAGTTACTTTTTTTAGGGGAAAGGGCTGAATTTAATGCACAAAAGGGGGCGTTAAAGAATATAATATTTGAACGCTCCCTGTACCACTAAAAGAGTTATTGTACAAATTGATGCAAACATTGCGTGTTAAAATAGTAGCGGTTATCCCGCATCAATCAAGCAATCTGTAAAAATTGTTATTAAGCATTTCGAAACTGTTACGGTTTCCCCCATGATATTTAGTCGAATTATACACCAGTTACGTGTTTACAGGTAAAATGAAACTTTTAGTAAGCCTAGCTAGGCCTATAATTGTGGGGATCGAAGGAGGATATGGTAATGGGGCAGCTAAGGGTGTAGAGGTCATAAGCATGCAAATGGCACTTATAATTTTGCGGGTTTGAAAAGATTTGAGTCACTCATTTAAATATAGGCCTAGTCTTTTATATTTTATTTGTGTTATATTTATAGGCTCAGTTTTACATAACCGGTTCGTCGATCTTGGCCGATGGAGGCTGCTGGACAACGCGTTGGCTATTGGACAGTACGTGCTGCCATCTGTATCCCAATAACGATGATGTTGGAAGCACGCTACATAATGGGAAGTGCGCGTTTTTTAATGCAACATTTGGATTGGGATTAAAACATCGTTATATAATCGGAATGGCCAAATCTTTGTATGTGGCCAAACCCACCCTGGAGAGAGAAGCTAAAAGCATGCTTAAAAGTGATCTGGAAATGTCGTTCCGTCCGGCGTGGGATAAAGTGATGCGCAAACGTGATTGATTCGGACGATGACATATGTGGTGTAGGCCTAAGGAGACATAGATCTAATAGACGTGTTTAACCACATGGATCTATTTTTGAAAATACAACTTTGCTTTTTTACACTATTTTCTGGAACAAATTTGAGTTGTAGCCGTCCTACGTGGACCCCATTACTTAGAATGTGAGAATTAACACCGTTTCTGAATACGATATTCGGATGTACCAGTATGATACGCCGGAAAGGAAATGCCTGATGTGAGTATATATGAATATCGTTTGATTCTTGTTTTAACCGTTTTATTGTCTGTCTATACAAGGTATTTGTGATAATTGCAACACCTGAAGTGTCCACGAAATGTTCTCTCGTAGATAGTGGGCCGTACCGTGGGTACCTTAATTTTATTTCAAATTATTTACAGTATACATAGCCTATGAATGAAAAACGTTATTGCAAGGTTGCCACTATTTTTGCAAAATCTGGCAATAAGTCTGGAAAAGTCAGGCAAATTTGTCTATTTGTGAATGAAGTCAAGCTATAAAGTCAGGTGAAAAAAATGATATGCACTTACTCTTGTATACATTACTTCATGGCAACTACGAGCGAGGTAAATTTCATTTGGGAAAAAAATCATGATTTAAATATGTAATTTATGTTATACTTTGCAGTTTGCAGGCATCTGCTTATCAAAACTCAAGGGTCTAGAGATTGCCCGTTTATCGTTTTTTAAAAAGTCTGAATTTTAAAATTTTTAAAAACTCATACAATTCTATAGGTGCACATTCAAGTGTATTGCAGAAAAGTGGCATTTTTCAATGGGTTCCCCGGGAAGGGGGTTGTCCGGTTATTGCTGACTGCCCGGCATTTTCCTTGAACTAGCCTATAGACTGTCAGCTTATTGGGAAGTTCGGAACTGTCCATTTATTTAATACGCCCGCCAACTGGCGAATTTACAGTATAGGTCTAGCTCATGATGCCAAACAGGACTGCTTTTATTATAAAATAACAAGTTTAAACAAATGAAATTAAGTTACTTGGGCTGCATGTGCAAAATTTTTAAAATGCCAATTATGTCTAAAATGTCATGCAGGCAAGAAAGATTTTACAATCCAGGCCAATATAATGGCATCTGCATTGGCTAGCTAGCCTAATCAAGTTTTCATCATTTGCAAAATCCTGTTTGAGATTATATTCAGATTTGCACTCCATTAATTTGACTAATAAAACAAAAGCAGTACTTACATGTCATGAATTTTGGGATCACCATACTGCTGTCTAAATTTTGCAAGAGGTTTTTTTTATTTTTTACGCTACAGACCCATGCCATTTGGTGACCTTGACCCTGTAAACGTCTCACAAACCTAATGCACATTAACTTGAGTGAATCTAATTTAACAGATGCTAAACATTTGTATAAATTGAAGACAGGCAAAATATAAGAAGGCTGAAAATGGGGCACAGTGCATGCATATTTTCCAGCAAATCCAATGCAATTTGCACGTGCTTGGAGCTAGCTTCTGGGCCTGAAATCAAGGGTAGGCCCTTGTAAGCCTGCAAGTATAGTAAAATATCACATAAGGACTTGTAAGGACTGTAAAAGCATTGACTTAGTCTTTAATGACAGACAGTGCAATCAGCATTAAAAAAATTTCAAAGTGACAAAATGTTAATAGGAATTCATGAAATGTGTGCAAACCATGCAATATCACGATGAACTTTTTAGCTTAATTTTAAAAAAATTCATATTCTAGACCTATTTAAAATAAAGAATTAATTGTTAACGCTTATCTCCAAATTGGCCTTATCTAAAAATATGCAAGATGCATGGCGAGCTTATTTTTTCATATAATTTTTCTTTCAATCTCTTAGAATCTTTTCCTTTTGATCCTCTGCCGCTGAGATACATTTTTTGAACATTTTCTTCACGGTATAAATATTTGTTGCGGGCCTGTAGATGATAAACTGACACGGACTATCTTGAATATTTGCCAGGATTTCTATATCGGGTGCTTGTTTCTATCTAATCTTTTGACTTGATGAAACACAATTTCAAATATTAGCCTAGCTGTATAGTTGTAATGAGACAAGCGTACTTACAGAAATATGAAATTGTTGGGATAATGAGTTTAGTTTGTTATAGTGGGTGGTGGATAAGATTATAATAAAAAAAACATGAGTTTGTCGGTTGAACAGACTTGTGCTAGACAGCTGAAACATATTTAAAAAGTTTTCATTTCATCACTTTCGTCACAAAGAGCATTGCTCTTGCTAGCATTTTTTCTCCAAGAAAATTTCATAAGTACAGCTTTACTTTACTTACTGTATGTAAAATTTGCAAAAATGAAACCATACTTGAAGCATTTGTTAACTATCTATTTAAAAATTATTAATAAATCCTATTATTATTATTTGGTAAATTTCATGGTAAAGCTGGGCCTATATATAAATGATCCCTTGCAATAAATTATTGATATGATTAAAGGAAAAGTCCCACTTAGTAACATGGGATATTTAAGTTAATTATTGTGCGCAGTTACTAGGTATGAATGGCTGTGATTTCAACACTGCAGCAGTGTTTCAATATTGAAGAAATTACGAAGTTTGCCAAATAAAGTAGAGGGCGCCACATTATTTAAGTAAAAGGGGCGCCAATTTGGGCTTTGCATTTTCAACCAAATCCATGTATTCAGGACATTTTAATTAATTATATTATTAGTGGGCTCAAATCCAATTGCAATTTCCTTGCCTATCAGGCTATCCCAATTGTTCATGCTCTTCTTCCTTCAATCAGCGTCTTTCAAAGTGGGACTTTCCCTTTAAATCAGTTGTCAATTTGATAATGAAAATATCCTTAATATCCTAATAATAATTTTTCTCAATCATGTGATTTAAATCACCAGTTAGCCTATATATATATATAGGCTGATTGAAATCATTGTGAACTTTGATTTTTAATAATTAAAGGGATAGTACCATTTTTGAACAAGTTGATTTTAGGGAAAGAGCACGAAAATTAGGATAGACATGGAAATTGCAATTGGATTTGAGTACATATCGATCATTATACTTGGCTTCAAGGAAAGATGGCAGTAACTTGTTTACCTTCAGTGGCTGGTGTATGAATACAGATGCGCCGAAATAGATGGCACTGGCATTTGCCAGTCAGTGCGCATCTATTTCTGCCCATCTGTTTTTATGCATGTTGTTTTCAACTGATGCATGATGGGACTAAAACCATTGCGCGTGACTTCTGTGCAGAACTCTTTTGTGTCGCGCAGTAAAGTGCAGCAAAGTTACTGCCATCTTTCCTTGAGGCCAAGTAGGCCTATAGATAAAATGTCCAGAATACCTGGAATTGGATGAAAATGAAAACCCCTAATTGGCGCCAAGTTACTGATAGTGGATAAAAGGCATCAACTCTCATGGGACACGTAGACATACACGTCCTAGAGGGCGCCACCAATGGCATTGCTTGCGGAAAGCTATGGAAAATGGCGCCTAATATGTATTTTGCAAACGTCGTAATTTCTTCAATATGGAAGCTTTGCTGCAATTATTATTGCCACAACCATTCATGTCTAGTAAGTGTGTACCATTTCAAAATTACTTGTTACAAAGTGGGACCTTCCCTTTAAATGAGCCTATAGGATTTCTGTCATGCATGTTGTATACATGCATAAAATTCATGCTCTTGCATGGACTGACAGCCATTTTGGTATTCTACCTTGTAGTATTTTTTGCTTTTGTTTGTTTTTGCTAGTGCACTATCAATGCTAGATAATCTCTCGTTACACCCCTCGTTCTAGCCAGTTTCACTTTTTAACACACCCAAACAGAGTGTTGCAACATTCGAAACCCCCTCGGGAATATTATACACCTTGTGATAATCGCACATACGGGACCTATACCTATACCTACCTGTTTGGATCTCAGGAAACCTATATTAACAATCAGCACCCTACACTCGATTAAAAATCTTCTCACGAAATAATGCCTTATCTTAACGGATGTATATAGTAAAGAGAATTTGGTAAAAAAAAATATGGCAATTTTCAAGAAATGAGTAGGCCCAATGGGCTGGACGGACTGCTTCAAAGACTAGTTAATTGTCTAGCCCAATATTTATGTTAAATGACAGTATACTGTAAGTCAATGTAATATTGTGTGAGATTGGCGCCCACATTCCTTCCATGCTGTCAGTCATGGAGTTGCAGGCATGGAGGGGGTGGGGCATCTGTCAGTTAGCGCGTCATCAGGGGAAGAATGTCGTGATGACATTCTTTCACTGATGATAAGCGGGCGCCATCTTGAAGAAGAAAAAAGGAGAGTCAGTTAGGAACTGGGATCCTGAGAGGCAGGAGTTATCTTTTTGCTGTACTGTAAATATATGTGGAGAAGGAGTTTGGTACATAAAGATTGTCTCTGAGAGGATCTTAGTGTTGTGTCTGATTGCATTTGGATACTCATCCCACGGACTGGGAAGGTCAACCTGCTTTTACAGAAAACCTCGGCTACTTCAACTTTACAATTGATAGGGCCTAGTTGAATGTCTAAAACCACGCAACAACAATTGTATATTTTTTGTGTGGCAAAGAATACTTTGTTTAATCTCTTGTGGAATCTTGAGATGGATTGAACAGTGCAGGAGGGTGTTCAAATGTTCAAATGTCCCTTTGCCCCCCCCCCCCCCATCCCCCCCTTGGCTATCCATGTTCTCAAATGAATGTCGTGACACCACAGTACCTGCTATCTTTATGGAATTAACTGTAGAATAAATCTCAAGACAACATTCTTCCACATTTTATTTTGCCTCCCCCTTCGCCCCACGTAGGTCATTTCCGCCCAAATGCTCAACTGCTTTTAAAAGTGAATGGTTGTGGATAAGATGTGTCCAATCCATCATTTTTGCAAATGCAATTTTTAAAAAATTTAGTTAAAGGGACAGTCTCACCTTACCTCAAGAATTTTTTTCAAGAAGGATGAAAAAAGCAAGAAGAGTGTATAGAAATTGAAATTTAATTTATAATCACCATTCAGTAGGCCTAGTTATTAATTTTGGAACTTGCCAATGTGGACAAAAATCTCAATGGTTGATAGTAGCCATATTGGAAGTCATTTTGTCAATCCCTCTAGTAATAAACTTGATGGCATGCAAGTTTTTGCGTTAGCAGAGAATGCCCATAACTATTCCATAGCGATAAAGTGAAGCCAACTTGAGATCCTCTTTGCACGCGGCGCCATTCTGCCTGGGTGGGAGACTATTGTAAAAATGACGCCTATCATCTTTTTTTGGAAACATCGTGATTTCTGAATTACGGTGTAGGTGAACTGCAAAATTTTTATTAATAAGACTTCCCTTCTTTAGTATTAATAATCTTTTTTTAAGATTCATTTGTCACAACGTGGGACCGTTCCTTTAGCCAGCACTCATTACCCATTTAGAAACTAGGCCTAATATAAAATGTTCCCAACTTAGTATATATCTTTGACATTGAGGGGGTCATCTGCTTGAAGACCTGTCCACTTTTTACATTTGGAATAATTCTTTTGTAGCCTATATATGCATATTATATATGCTTGATTTATTTTTGTTGCTGAATTTTCGGCATGATCTCAACTTTTTTTTTTATTTTTTAGTCTCTGCCTGAGGTCGCTCAGCATGAGTACCCTGTTTAACATTCAGAGTTAAGTTAGCAATAATTAACACATCACTCGTGATTTTTTTTTCACATGTAGGGAGGCTTGTTGCACATATTTTTTTATACACATTCATGTTTCAATTCATATCTCTGTATTTTTCATCTCCCTCCGCCCCTTGCTGTTAATAGGTCCGGCATCCATCATTCCATGGGGGATCCGCTCTTTTGATGGAATTTAGCAGTTGGTGTTTGTGTTTGTAAGTCTTAGGACTTCGACATCACCAGCATACATGTACAAATGTTATAATTATAACAATTTTTTGAATATACTTATAAACAGACCTATGTTATGAATATATTTTTGGGGCAAAAGCGACAGAAATATAGTTGAGTTGGGCCTATATTATGTTGTTATTGGGAAGGGGAGCGTTCAAATGTTACGTTGCGTTATTTGGAGGTTTCACGTTTCTTTTTGCTCTGTTAAATTCAGTTTATAAAGCATATTTTCATTCAGGGTTCCCACTCGCCTGGAAAGTCAGGGAAGTGGGAAATGACCAGGGAATTATACAAGAACTAGTGAAAAGTCAAATAGGCCTATAATCAAATTAAAAATGAGGCAAGAAATGCTAATTCTCACAAACTGAATAACATTTACTATAAGCTATAGCATATTAACTTACTGCATATAACATAGGGCTTATATTGCATAAATCTTAAGTACTGTACTGCTATATACGCTAAAATAAAGAAGGTTTAGCATATAGGCTGATAGTAGAATATATCTTAATCTGTGCAGAAATATTTATTTTTAATTTGCTCAGGGAAATTTAAGAAAACATTCTGGGAAAGTCAGGGAAATCAATTGGTAGAAATTAGTAGAGCCCTATTAGGCCTATAATAATTATTGACTTAAAATCAAACAGTCCACGCAAAGATATAGCGGTTTATGTTGACAGTCTGGTTTCATGAATATTTTAACCATAAATCCTTGGTTGTGCACAGGCCCGGAATGGCTACTGTTTGCCCAGGTGGCAAGCTGTAATAATGCTTGCTCATGCACGGTGGCCCAGAGGAGAAAATTTAAATTGGCCCGGGTAGGGTTTTGCACCGGGGCCAATCTGGGCATGCATGGCCTGGGCCCTTATTTTTGAAGCCACTTCAAGAGTGGCCAGAATTATTAAAACCTGTGGCTATGACCTTATTTTTAGCTCATAGTGCAGTGTGCATGGTGCACCATTGTTACATGTATTGGCATTGAATGCTTGCAGTAATCATTAATAGTCCTTAATTTGCTAAATAAATGTATTTAAAGCTAATTAACTGGGTAAATACTGTGGCACAATTTGAAGCTGTGCCGATATAAGAGATGGGCTTTAAAGGGACAGTCTCACTTTGAAACAAGTTGGTTTTTATAAAAAGAGCGCGAAAATTATAATTAAAATGGAAATTGCGATTGCATTTGACAATATCTATCAATAAATGATCTGAATACCAGGATTTGGTTGGCAATGCGAAGCCTTAATAGACACCATGTAAACTTATTAAAGCATAGTGGCGCCTTCTATTGTAATGAAGGAGCGAGCTCTCGTGAGGCCATAGACGTACATGTGCTAGGGGGCGCCACCTCCCTTAAAAGCTTGCCGAAAGCAGCCGAAGGCTAAGGAAAATGGCGCCTACTGTGCATTTTGAAAACGTCATGATTTCTTCCAAATGAAAACTTTGCTGCAATTATTATTGGCACAGCCATTCATATCTAGTAAGTGTGTATAGGCCTACTGTTTGAAAATAACTTGTTTCAAAGTGAGACTGTCCCTTTAATTTTGCTACTGTTGCTGCTTGCAAAGTGATTTATATTTATTTTGTTTATTTTGGTTATAATCACAAAAATCATGATTCAAATTATAATAAATCCTAATTTTGTGGAATTTTTTTTAATTATGGAAAATTATGATTAGGTCAAGTCATGACTTGGGCTAATGTAGTCTTAGGACTACAAATATAGTCGTGCGTTATATGCACATGGTACCATTCAATCTGTTAACTCATTAGATTACAAATAAATATATTTTTTTGCTTCAATTAATGAATGAATATACGGTAGCTCTAAATTTTGTAAACTTATACTTTTAATCTTAATGATTTTGTTGTTGTTATTTATATCTTAAGTCTAGACTGCATGAAAGTTGGACTTATTTTTAAAAATGCGTTAATTTTTTTATTTCCCAATAATATTTCTTGAAAATAACTGGATTGCATTAGTAATAATATCGTACAGAGTGCTATATATGCATTTTTTCACTTCGGAATAATCATAATTTTATAATTTAAACTCCTTTTTGTAGAGTTGGTTAATTGCCTGCAATGTTCAAAATTAACCCATTGGAAGAATCCACCCCCATACTGTGCATTCAATGTTAAATAGTTGATAGCCCAAAATGCCCTTATAGAACCCCCCCCCCTCCATGTTGGCCCTGTTTTTATCACGTGACAAACTATAGTCAGTAGCCCAATGCAGTTTGTGATGTCTTTGTTTCGATGTTTTTATATGTTACTTGAAATCGGTGGGGGTCCACGGTTACATCAGCTCAGGTCTGTTGCAAAATAAACAAAAAAAATGACTCATTCGTTTTTCATGGCATATATTCAATTAAAAAAAGGCGGAATTCCTTTCTTTGTTTGTTGGTTTTCGACACATTTTTTTGTCTAGCGAAACAGATGAAAAAGCAGCATTTGTTTGCAAAACATTCATTGGAGCTGTGAAGAAAGCAAATATACACGCAAAAGCAAAAGCAAAAAAAAAGCATAACCAATCTTAAGGCGGTGCCTATACTTGCGTGGAATTCAACAAAGTTAAACTGTTTGTCACTTTGGGCAAATGTCATTCATTTTAATTAAATGATTGTACATTATCTGGGATTGTCTGTTCAATTAATTTTTCTTAAACCATGTTGCAATGCCCATTAATTAATTCACTGATGTGAGTTACTTTGGTTTGCAATACCAAGAAGTCGTTTCTTATTCCCTATATTATTATACCTATAGGCCCCTATATCAATGTCAGGAATTTGTTTTCAAAATTTTGAAATGCTAAGTTTCAAGCTTTTTGGTTGTCCTTGTTTAAATTAAAAGAAATTATGGTTAACATTTTTGAAACATTACAGTTTTTAAAATTATTGCCATGGTTTAAAATCAGAAAAAACAAGATCCATGATTTAAATTTTTTTATTTTTAATAAATGCTTATATAAAAAGCCAATTGATGTAATGTTTCAAAAATTGTGAGTAATTTTTTTCAATTATTAAAATATTGGTGAAATTCCTTGTTAGGATTAATCCCACTGTTAGATTTAACCACCATACTGCAGGTTTTACTGCAGTAGGCTAAACATAGTGCAATCTGGAGCGAAGTTAACTGATATAATTTTTCCATAGAGTATGAAAAAGAATTTAAATAATTTTGACTGGTATTTACGTTTTATCAGTGTATACGAGAACCCATTTTGACAGTAGTGATCTTTGTTACCAGAATTAGTGGTAATTTGTTATTATCTTTTTCTAGAAACCATTGCTTGAGCCGTCATAAGATTTTTGGTGTCCTGGCTTCATCGGGCCATGGAACGCCATGGTTTACGTCCAATAAAAGAAGAGGATCCTGCGACAATTATCACCCCTCATGGAACCACAATTATCACCAGTTCACCCAGCAAAAGTCGTCACCAGCACCATCATCATCATCATTCGCACCACTCTTCTGTAGAAAGAGGTAAGGGACCACCTTTATTATTTCAAAAATATAATTTGCATGTGCTGTAGGCCTACCTGCTCATTTGGGGAATCATGAATTACTCTAGAAATTTTTGTGAACTCGGAAGTTACTGTAATAATTTTAAAAATACTAGATAGGTGGCCAAATATATTACAAATTTATTTTGTAAATTAAATAAATTAGATTACTTGAATACTGAATGTAGAGCTATACACAAGCCATGGCAAGACTTGGTTTTAGCTATTCTCACTGATGGGACCCGGGATGGAGGGGAGAGGGAGGAGTATAAGCAGTGTTTATTTTTGGGGTTATGGTGGGAAAGGGGTAGGGGATTGACAAATTTTTACAAAATCTTAAAGGGAAAGTCCCGCTTTTAAGCCAAACAATCAATAAATAAAATGACCTGAATAGGCTGCCTGGATTTGGATGAAAATTCAAAGCCCAAATAGGCGCGCCATTCAGTATGTCGCGCCCTCTACTGGCTAAAAGGCATCAGCTCTCAAGGAACACTTAGGCATGCATGTCCTAGACCTAGAGGGCGCCACCAATTTTTAGTGTCTGTTGAAATCTATGGAAAAATGGCTCCTAACATGTATTTGGCAAACGTCTTGATTTCTACAATATGGAAACTTTTCTGCACTTATTTATGTTACAGCCATTTATAGCTAGTAAGTGTGTACAATTTATAATATTGTTTGCTACAAGGTGGGACTTTCCCTTTAATGGCATACAATTTGAATAACATAGACATTAAGCATACAGTGACGTTAATTATTTTGTCCAATGAAAACTCGTTATTTAGGTACATGTATATATACGGGGCTCTGTTTATTATTGCTGAAAAAAAGCTCTTTTCGATGGAAATTTACATCCATTGAAGGGGCTGAGATCTTTATGTGGGTAAAACATGTCAACAAAGTCGTCATCTTTCTTCAGCTAATTGCATCGCTGATATTATTTTTAGTCTTATGCCCTCGTAATCGGTAAAGACCAAGGAAAAATTTAACGAGACCATGTTATACACGGGCTGGGAAGAAAAAATATTTTGAAAAAGGCCGGACATGAGCTCCCGTGCACGTGTTGTGTTACTCTTATAGGTTCTAGCTAGGCCCATATATAACACCAAGGCTTTTTGACTGTGCGTATAACTGATGACTTAAGAAAATGTTTTGCCTTTTAAAAACTGAAGAAATAGAAACATTCATTCTTGAACAGAAACCGCTTTGTGAACAAACTAATGGTGGACCGTATTTAGAGAGGCTTCAAAAATGTCGACCCCTCCGAAAACAACTCAACATAACTTGTGTCTTTTGCCGATTTCTACCCACACATGACAAACTTCCCTGTCATTTCATATTTCCGTTTGCATTTTATTTAATTCTTCCCGGCAACAGATTCCTGGTTTAACTCTTTTTAATTTAAGTTTATTGCACCCTTTAGCCTCCGCTATCAGCAGCCTCACTTTGTCCATTATTAATAGAGACATCAATGAGGATTGCTGGTTAATTTTAGAAAATGGATATTATATCCGCCCCCATGTGTGCTAGGCTTAATGTTTTAAGGGTGTTTGGAGGGCTGTTGTATGGGATATTCTACCATGCAGTATATGTATGATCGAGCCCGTAGCCAGAGTTGAAAGTTTAAGGGGGCATCCCAAATTTTTTGTGGGGCACTTGCCATATTTTATTATGGTACTCATGGGCGCCTCCTGAAACTTTTCCAGGGGAGGGTGAGAAGCCACTTACCGATAATTTATATACATTTCCATTTGGGGGGGGGGGGGGAAGCTTGACCCGATCCAGTCCAAAAAATTGCTCCAAAATTTGGGCCGCAGGCAAAAATTTTAAGGGTTTTTTTGTAGAAAATTGCAAAAACTAATAAAAATGGCGCCCCAAGCGAATTTTTGGCTCAACAATATTTAAAATGGACTAAAAAATTACAAAAAGTGGGGGGGGGGGAAACGATTCGACCCAATACAAGTTCTAAAAATTGGTGCTTTAGTCAAAAATTTAAAGTTTTTTGTAGAAAATTGCAAAAATTGACCGAAAATGGCGCCGCAGGCGAAGTTTTTGCTCAAAAACACTCAATAATCACCAAAAGAGCATATGTTGCCTATCTCCAGACTTTTTGTTTGGCAAGTTGGCCTCCCTGGACGGGCCAGGGGGACAGCAAAACTACTCCGGGGGCCACCCCGCCCATCCCGGCGCCCATGATAATACTCCAATTTTTTTTGGGGGGGGGGGCACTGGAGAGTATTTGGGGGGCACGGCCTCCCATCCCCCCCTTCCTACGGGCTCGTGTATGATTGGATCAAGTTAAAGGAAATTGTAATAATTGAATAGAGAATATGGGGGTGGGGTGGGGGACCGGTAAGCTTTTGTATTGTATTGTTGTAAAAATTTTGAAGGCGCATAAAGTAGGCCTAATGTCTGCCCAGTTACAACTGCAGAATGTAGCCTATTAATATTAATACAGTGTTGTTTTTCGATGTTAAAAGTATTAGGACATATATATACTTTATTCCATTCACACAGATTGTAATCATGATCTATAGACGATTTTAATTTTTGTTGGAACCATTTGGGTTCCAAAATATTCCAAAGGTTCCAAGATTTTAAAAAAAATCTTAAATTGTCTAGCCTATATATATAGATCGATCATGATCAAAATGTCCGTGTGAATGGGGTATTATGAAACACAAATTGCAGAGAATTTGTGATTTACGTCTGTGCAGTATACGGTATACTGCAGAAAGACTGCATGGGATAAACTGCATTGAGTTTGAACAAACCTGCATTATAGAAAACGTGCAGTTTCTGATGAAAGATTGCAGGTTTTCCATAGTTTTTCTGTTGTATCGCAGTACTTTATCAGGTTATTACTGAACTATGATGGATTTCTTGTTTTAACAGCAGGAATTTATATAGTTTTAACTTATTTTGCTGGGTATGGTTGGGGGTGATGGGAAGGGATGGGCTTGATGGAACATAAATACTGGATAAAAGATGAATTACCCTGTAGATATGCTGCATGTGAATGTTTTTATTATAGTGTGAGATAACGAATTCCATATTTTTTGTTTAAAATATGGAACAAAGTGTTGTTCCCCCCAATAGAACAAAATTATAAAGGGGGGCAACTGTAGTTCACTTCCCACATTTACGTGAGCATAAATTAGGGTGTTTGGTGATGTTGTTTCTGTTTTTGCTTATTGAGTAGGCCTATATACCGTATATATGATATATATGGTTTTGTACTATATAATGCACATGCAGAGGACAATAATGTTTATTGAAATGGGCAGACCTAAAAGTGACGTTGATGTCTATATTAAATTTAAAGTAAACAAATGTACATGAATGGCCATCCAATTAGTATTATGTTGTTCAAAGTCAAAGAACATGTTAATTGAACAGTTATTGTGCTTGGTTTTGGCGATTGTTGTGCATAGGCTATAGGCACATATTGTCCAATGCAAACCTGCTATTGTTGCTGTCATCATCGATTGTCAATGTTGGCGAATTGTCACGTGGCATATACCTTAAATTGTCCCTATTATTCATGTGGTTTAATAGGCACTGTGGTTTTATATTATTAGGATTATGGTGTACTAATATTGCGTGCAGGTCATTCAACATGCAAACTATAGGTATAGGTCTTTTGGTCCTGTATTGTATTTTGTTGATATTATTTCTACATAATATCGTTATAAAATTCAATAATAAGAGTAATTAGGATAATAATAATGTCATTTCATGAATGTGCATGGTGCTGATTGGACCAATTGGTGGATATTGGAAAACCCTTTGAACGTTTTCCTGTTATTTATGTCATACAATGTGGCATATGTTCTGATTGAGAAAAAAACTATTTTTGTTTAAAATATAATATGTATGCCTAGACCTACATGATAAAAAAATTTTTTTTTTCCAGAATTTTGTTTAAAAAATGCATGAGGTTAAATTCACTTATGAATCAGGGATCTAGGCCTTTCTTGTATGGATTCTTTTGCACTATTGGGGCAAGACTTATTTTAGGGTTCTATGTTATATGCCCCATTAACACGTGATCTAGACAGTTAGATATTTTTTAGAACCAATTGAGCACAAGCCTTGATCGTGCTCAACTGGTGTCAAAAAAAGTCTAAATGTTCTAGATCGGACATGTATTTTGATAATCTAGAACAGGGCCAATTGTACCAACAAAAGTTAGCATTAACCCAATGTTTATCTTAGCTGTTCTCTACATTCCTGAATCTTCATTGGCTCAAATCAGTCACATGGTCATAATAACCCAGGGTTTAGACTTAACTGTTGTTGGTACAACTGGCCCTTAGAATTTTTTGGGCTTATATTATTTATATAGGCAGTTATAGCCTAAATAGGCCTGTATACTCGATAAAGTTTGAGAAAAGAAGACAAATTATTCTTATCAGAGCTTAAAAATTTAATATTTTTGAGAGAATACTAATGGGGCATGGTGACTGTTATGAGGTCATCCATAAAAATTATTTAGCTCAATGTTCTTTTTTTAATGTTGCTTTTCCCCCAAGTATCACATATCAGCTAACCCCCTCCCTTCCCTTTTGGTGTTACGTAATATGTGGACGACCCCTATTAAACCTAATGAATAATATATTTTGGAAGCCCCCTCTCTCCATTCTCAAATTTATTTTCTCCAATGATTCTGTCAATGCACAATTATGTTGCAAAACTATTTAGAGTGCTACTGGTGTATATGCCTGGTGTTACATTTTAAAATGAGTTTCCATCCATGAGTAAGTGATGATTTGGGGTCAGAGATCAGCATCTTAAAGATGCATTTTGTGTGTCTGGAAACAGCATGGCGTCGTTAAGCAGAGCTTGTTTTTTAAAAGGTCATCGCGTAGTATGAAATCCGAGTCGTGTTATTCCTGAAGTAGAATTTATGAAAATGCATGGGATGAACCCTATGGTAAAGAGCTAAGGAAGAGAGGTCGGTGGGGGTCGACTGGAACAGAGGGTGAAAATTCGTCAAAAAATAAATTTCAGCTTCATCTTTGAACCTTGTCTGGCTTCCATGTGTGCGAGAGAAATCCGTGCACTAGCTAACGCCCTCATTAATTTCGGTGAGAGAGAAGAGAAACAAAACTAAATGGTCAAGATGGTCAAAGAACCTGCTTGCCCATGCATGAGCAGAACTTATAACTATATATTCCCAATGAGCATCTATATCCACCCGAACTTTTGTGGTTATACCATCTTACTTCAGATCCAGTTGATGTCATATTTGAGTAATTTGACAATGTCAACATTTTATAAAGTATTACAAACTAGCCTTTTTTATCTTACTTAAGTTTTAGAGAACAACCCCATGGTACCATTTCTACCGAAAATGTAATTGAACCTTTGTAGCGATTTCCCAAGAAACAGTTTTGACTGAAATTCCAGTATCTGTTCCTTTGAAGTGTAAGAATAGATTTTGATTTATAATCTTGAGTTCTTTATAAATATGGTCATTATTCAATGGACCATCTAAAGAAAGCTGGAGAAAGTGATCAGAAAGTCAGTTTGTATTAAATATGCAAAATTTTAAAAAGTCGCCTGCTGAGTCTATAATAGAGAATTTCTTGGTATAAAATGCACTACAACTCAGCAGTACTATAGGCCTATTTTTTTTTTCAAAATACATTTAAGTTATATGCTGTACGCTAAATGAGCTAAATGATACGGTACTTTTAATAATGGCAATGTTCACATGAAAACAACTTATTTTGTTCAAATATTAGGCAAAATAATGTTGTTTTACAACACAATTTTAATTATTTCTGAAGTTATTATGAATAAAAGTTGCGAATGTAGCAGACTACTATCCTGAATCTCGTATCGCATGTCGTGATCCATGACATCATGCCCCCTACATGCGTCACAGCGTTTATGGGTAAGAGGGAAAAGATTCCACAAATTTTCAGTTTTAATGATAACATGCCTATGATATTTTACACAGTAAATTTAATACATGTATTGCATTTTGAATTGTGATTCCAGAATATTAATGTTTTAATTATAAAACATTATTTGTTAGTGTAATTATTAGCTTTGAAGTTCTTGTTTGAGGGAACCTTCTCCTCTCTATATACAGCTGCATGCATTATCTGTATTTAGGCATAGGCCATGGCATAGGCATAGGCATAGGCATTAGGCATAAGGCATAGGCATGGTCAATGACGTCATGGTCAAACATGTCAACTTATACAGTATAAGTTTTATTCTATCTCATGAGCTGATAACGCAAATATAAAGTACCAATATTTAAGTGTATTTACAACTGAATAAATTCGCCCATATATTGGTATTATGAACAATTTTGCTTAAATACTTCAAGAATAAAAGGTATGCTAGCTTTGACGAGAACATTTTTTAAAATAATGAACAGGCCTATGTAGATTCCGAAATTATCAATGAAAGTTAGTCCATCCATCATTACTTAAGCTTGCTTAGGGCCAATTGTACCAACCACAGTTAAGTCTTAACCCTGGGTTATTTTGGTCATGTGACCGATTTGGGCCAATGAAAATTCAGGAAAAGCTTAACAGTGGGTTAAAGTTAACCCTGGTTGGTACAATTGGCCCTTATAGGCCTATAGAACTTATGGTTTAATTTGGAGTTTGAAAGTTTTATAGATGAATTTCATAATATCTCTAACTCTGGTTGGTGTGCTTTCTCGTGGAGTTAATTAATGATTCATATTGAAAAAATTGTAACTTTTGATTTTAATATGAAAAAGCACAAACCCGGTCATTCTATGAAAAGAGTTTTTTTTCTTCTGGTGACAAACACCTTTCACATGTTGGGATTAAGGGGTTAAAAACTAGGGTGTGTTAAAAAGTTATTTGGGCGCAGAAAAATAATACACCTTCTGTAAGACCGATGGACCTATTCTTACAAAAGAAAAACTTCTTTTGATCCCGGCAGGTGTGTTTTTTTATTTTTTCTTAATCTGATCAGAATACGTAATCCTTTAGCATGCTGAGATTATCTTTTCCACTCCCAATCCTACAAAGTCGGTTTTATATAAATCACTTCCGACATCTTGGGGACTTGTCACATTCGTGGAACCACTTTTGGGACATTCATTTAACCGCCAAATTGCATGTCAGACCGATGCTTAAATAGGATTGAAGGATTCGTAATCATTCAACATTATAGTAATATGATACATTAAATTTTGCTGAAGTCAGCATGCCGCTAATATAAGCAGTTAAAAGCAGAAGAGTTAATTTTAAGCTTGTTTACGTATGCTATAGCATATATGCATGCATATATATATATATCTAGGCCTACTTTTAAAAAATTGCTTACATGTTTTTCTCTCATTGAAATTGATGTAATTAAAATGCATTTAGGAATAAATATACACGCAGATTACTTAATGAATCTTTTAAAAATGCATTTAAGAAAAATGTTGATGAAAATTAAAAAATATAAATAGAAGTTGATATAAAATACATGTACAGTGCATTGCTAGGAATTGCCAAATGTATTTAGTGTGTATAAAATAATTTTTGAAAATTGTAAAAGCCAATAAAATGCATTATTAATTGCATTTCATAATGCATTCTAGAATTTCTGTAATCCATTTAAAATGTATTTGTAATGTATTAACTGTAGGCCTACTATTTCTTTTCCACGTGGATTTGAATGGAAAGTTTCTTCTGAGACAACTGCTCTATACAGTTTTTTTATATATAGTTATGAAAATAATTTTTTTAGTGTAAATTAATAAAGAGCAATTAGACTATATGGCATAATTATTTTTTTTGTAATAGGCTATATATAAAGCATCAAAAAACTTTAATGTGGATTGACTTCTAGGTCTATATAAATGGCTTAGAGCCTTATATAGAGCACAAGTAACGAATGATATATATATAAGCCTATACAAACTAACGTTTGCATTTAAATTCATTTGGCTAATTTTACCATTAAGTTATTTCCCAAAAATATATCTATCCATTATTATACTTATCTGATTGTCATAATAGTTTGTAAAAAATCCTTATAGGCTTAGACTGTCTTTTGAGCAATACCTTCACTAATTAGTTTTTTAGTCGGTACTCTTAAGATGTTACTTTATTCTGGGTTAAAAACAATGGTTGATGCCATAATGATAGTAAAGAGTCAAGGGCCCTTCAAGAAACAATGGAGAAACAAAATTCTGGTACATTAGTTTCTAGTAAAATGACTAAAAGGTCTGGAAAACACAGCTGTTTTCGTCATATGGTCTTGCTTTAACACACTCCATTAATATAAGACAATTTTGAACCATTTTTTGGCCATGCAAGGACCTAGTCTTAACACATATCATGGACAGTATATAGAGTATTTATAACTGTGTTTTTATATCGTGGGTTCCATCTCTTATAAGAGCATAGGATAATGCAGGGTGTAATTAGTGCCCTATCAAGTCTTCATTATAAGAAAAATATGACTTTGGGAAATCTTTGAGAAATGCACGAAAAGATAATCACGAAGAATACATTATTGTGTGCTGTTCAGTATTTCTTCCCCCTAACCCGGTGTTGTTATCAACAACGCCATGAAAAATCAAGGGGAGAAATAAGGGGATCTGGAAATAGTCAAGTATCGGCAAAGTGAAATGTATAAAGAAGCAGGTCAGGTACTTAGAAAAAGTGTATGTTGACTATCTATTTCTTAGGCTTGTCTTTCAAGTGCTTCAACAGCCCCTTACTACTCAAGTGACAACAGACGACCCAACCAACAACATACTTTGAACATTATTATTACACTTTTCAGTCCCTTACATCCGTCTATTTTTCTATATTTTACAACTCATGTAATGTTTCACAGTGTACATTTTTTTGTAAAAAAAAAAAAAAGTTTAAACCTATAGGCCATTTTTTATTTTTTAAATGGGAAGTGTTTCGAATTTTTACCCACACCCTTAACCATTACATGGCATTTAAAGTGTAGTTTGAGCTTTTGCGACTCTAAAAAGCAATGTGAAAATTTGGTTAAAGTTGTTCTTTTTGTCTTTAAGGGTCTGATCATGGTGACATTTTCTTCCCAAAAATCCATCAAATAGCCTATGAGACTATTTTTACATGAAACCTGAAGTGAAATCTCAATTTTTTTCTTATTTATATTGTCTAGTGACATGATAGGCCTATAGAAATCTTTATTGGCACTTAAAATATACAGAAAAGTTGAAAACGTTTAAGTAAACTAGGCCTAGTTGAAATTTAGTAAAAAAAATTCCTTAACTAAATCTTACAATCCTGTAATTTAAAAAAAAAACAACTTGATACAAGATGGCCGTCTGTCCCTTTAAAAAAATCCCTCCAAAGAGGAGGGGAGCTTGATTCCCTCCAAATATTTTTCTACTATGGCATATAAATTAATATAAATTATATGATTTAGCTACCATGTGCCATGTTGGGGGAGGGGGCACCGCCCATCCCCCCTCCTTTCCCCTCTATTTTTTTTTCTATTATAGCATCGAATGTAGCAATATGTCAGTCAGTCTGAATGGTAAATTTTTTGCTAGGAAAATATCAACTGAAAAGAACAATTTAGGTATTTTAGGCCATAAACCTATAACATTCTACAAATGACATAGTAAGAAATTCCTTGAATAATCATATAGAAAGCACAAATACTCATGGTTCCAGCCATCTATATAGCTCAGTAATGCTTGCATTTACAGGAATCATTGATAGGCCTATATCTTTCAAACTGTCTCTTGCGTGGGCTTTTGAGGATATTGCTGCAAAGAAATGATTTTGAAAAAGAAAATATTTGGTGAATGTTTTGTATGATGTCAAAGTGGTAGTAATACGCACGTGTTTCTAATCAAACTGGATTCCCTTTTTTAAAATTTTACAAACGGTCTTTGCGATGACATTTAGGAATTTTGGGATGTTAAGGGAATAAGAAAAAAAATCTGCAATGTCGACGAAATTACCAGTTGTACTCAGCAATCCATCAAAGTGGACACCCGCAGGCCCAAAACCCATTGATGACCCCCAAAATAGCGTGGCATGTCCCTGGTTCATACCATGGAAACCAGCACCTCTCTCGGATGCCACATGGCCAGGCAAAGGATCTATTTCCCATACTTTCACTTCCGTTTTGTCCAGCAGTGTTCCTGTATTGAAATTGCATTATGATTATGGTGATGTTTGCAGTCTTGTAGAAGAGAAGAAGCTAACGTTCACATGAATCAACTGTGTCATAAACTTGGCAAAAGGGTGGGGCCAAGTCCAGGAGTCCTTACACCAGACTGAGTACTGATCTCGTGGTATTTTTGCATAAATGGGAGCATTCAAGTATTATGTCGTCATCTTTTGGGGGGAGGGAGGTTGGTCAAATGGTGGGGCATGATCACAGGGGTGGAAGGGGTCATCCAAATGTTTAGTCATCATTGCTTCAGTTGTTTTCATTTATTCATTTCTGATTGAAACACTCCAAATAGTGTGATGACATTGGTTTCTTTAAAGGGGAAGTCTTACTAATGACTACGTACTTCTTAAATATGTTAGGCATTAGAACAAAATGTAGAAAAAAATACAGTAATATTGAAATTAAACTTACGATTAATGAGGAATCATAAGTTTTATGTAAAATATATGAGCAGCGCAAAATTGCCTGATCTCAGGAATGCTTGGATCACAAAATCTCAGAAGTTTTAGCGCCATCTGTTAGTAGTTGGAGAGAGTACTAGTACTAGGTCAAAAAATATTGGTTTCAGAACAAGTTGTGTCAGACTCCAGATTAGGTTCTTTTGATAACACCCAAAGAACTTGTGCTCCAACCTCCATGCAAGATACATTCCAGCCATGGCATGTAGACTGCATATGTGTATGGCATTTTCCTTTATAATGAAACCATTTAAAGAATTGTTGGATTCTCATGGGCCCCCCACTGGAGAATATTTACTGCTTTGTAACACTGAGAAGGATATTGTCATTTGGGAGATTCTTTTCTGTAAAACTCCAAGACACACGTGGTGCGAATTATGGGCCGTTGCCGAACAACATGGGTTTTTGGGTGGAGTGCATGGACAAAGTTTGGAACCCCCCTTCGAGTTATTCAGCGTTGTACAATTGCTCAGAAAATGTGAACATCCTCTTTTTGTATTTCAACGTTTATTTATATTCATTTGACTATTAATCTTGAAGGCCTTTTTAAGCTAGGCATAACCAAAAATTTGTATCACTAAACACCAAATCATTGACAGATGTTCGGTTCTTGGTCCTGGCTGCATGCTTGACACTGCAGCAGATCCAGGAATTTTCTGGGGAGGGGGGGAAGGTGGGAATAGATGGGGAGGTTGACTTTAATTTTTTTTGGGTGGGGGGTTAGCAGTATCAACTGTATCATTCTATGAATGCAGGCATAACTTATGTTACATTTGATAAATATTTTTCTATAGCTACATGTAATTAACTAATTAGCATGCTTGATACATGTTTATAAAAAAAATTTTTTGTAATTAAATGTAATTATAGCCATGAACTTTTAAAATGCCAAAATGTAATTAAAGAATCATTTTCCAATTTAGCAATAAAAATATCCAAGTTTAAAATTACTCATGAATGTGTAAAATGGGCATATAAAAAGTTGTAATTTTGCGAATAGCCGCTTATGATACACAATAAACACGGAATACAGTTTAGCTAACTTGTAAGTAATTATATATGCATAATACAAAGCATGATTTTGTATTTTTGAATATTAGCAAACATATATGGACTTAATTATAGTAACTCAGCATTACACATTCTAAAGGAAATTAATTTACCTTAAAAGGGTAAGTCCCACTTTGAAAGAAGTAGGCCTAAGTTGTTTATTGGAAGAAGTGCATGAAAAAGTATTAAATGCATGGAAATCCCAATTTAATTTGAGCTTACCAATCAATTATAGATTTGGTTGAAATTATTAAGGCCAAATAGGCGCCATCCTTCTATTATAATTAAAAGGCATCAGCTCTCATGGAATGCCCAGAGATACATTTCCTAGAGGGCGCCACCAACTGTCAGTGTCTGCTAAAATGTATGGAAAATGGCGCCTAACATGTATTTCACAAAACATCGTAATTTTTTCACTATATATGGAAATTTTGGTGCAATATTTGTTGTCGCTGCCATTCAGAGCTAGTAATGAGTACAACTACAATATATTACTTGTTACAAAGTGGGACTTTCTCTATGATTTTGTAAAAACTTACCAGTACCTTTAAACTTAAATTTTACATGTTCAACTCACACACTTTGCAGCTATTTGGTATACAGTCCTTATAGAAAATTTATGGAAATCTGGTGTAAAAATTACTTATGATTTAGATCATTTTCACAAATTGTTGCCTAAATATGTATTGGTTATTTATGGAAATTAAGTATTCCCAAATTTCCCAAGCAAGGAATCAATGCTATACTGTAGTCCAAGTCCTCTCAAAGGGAGCGTGGCAGAAAAGGTGCATGGAATTATTCTGTTGTTTATGTAATTTATAAGTCTTAAATTTGTTGGTACTCTTAATTGTCTGGTTGTTGTAATTAATATATGCCTACCGAATAAAAAATCACACCACAGACATAAATTAACTAATTACTGCATACCAGTGATTTTACAAGGCTAAATAAGGCCGGGTACACACGAGCGACGTTTGGACGCAGGATGCGGCGTTTATTTACCGCGCGTCTTAAAAATACATGGGGTGCACTGAAGCGATGCACAAGTGCACATGTGCATCGCTCCATTGCATCCCATGTATCTTTAGGACGCGCGGTAAATAAACGCCGCATCCTCGCGTCCAAAAGTCGCTCGTGTGTACCCAGCCTTAAGATTTCGCGTAACTTAATTTAAAATTTAATTAAGTGGTAGCCAAGTTAAATTACTTTGAGGCGGATTCTTTTGGTTGCATGGGAGAAAGACAACACACACACACACATGTGATTATGTAGTTTTTAAGTATGCCCCAAAACGATTAGGGTATGAGGTTTAAGTATATACTGTGTTGAATTTTAATGAAATGTTAAGGCATTTGAGAAATGTTGGAGAAAAAGCTGACATGTTTTTCTACCCAACCATTAATCTTTTGTTTGCCATGAAAAATGGTGGATGTGTATAATGACAAAACTCCAAATTAAAATTCTTTAAAGTTGATTTATAAATCATGAGAGTTTCTGTATAATTTTGATAGCATCCATGGATATTTGGACTGTTGCAGCTTGGACGTTTTTATGGCATGGACATTTATTTTAGCTAAAATGAAGGGTTAATATGAGGTTAACTGCTTTGTTCTTCTTCAAAAATTTAAGATGGATGGCTCTGCATATTATCAGCTAGTTATTAGTCGCGAATATCTTGATCTCTGCTCGTAAATTCTCCTGTTTTTTATTTTTTTTGGCTATGTTAGGATCCGATTTCCTTCAAAATCTGTATAGATTTATTGAAGAGATGGCATCATATTTTCAATTAGTTGCACCAGTTTATTGCCAAAATATGCATTGGAATCTTATATCTTATAAGGTCATTAATTGTTTTACACTTGCAACAACTCTTGAATGATATCGTCTGAGAGATATACAACTTCAACCATATTTTACAATGGACATGGTTTACTTTTTTGTGATATTCGTAAATCATAGGTCTTGGCAACTTCTACTTGCCATGTATTTATTGTCTCTTGAATTTGTATCCCTGGATTTCATATCATTCATGAGACAAAGAGATACCGACCATTGTTATAAGAAGACTCTGTTTTCTTGACTCTGGCCATTTCTCTCTTTTTGTCATTTAAGACAAATAAAAATGCATGGGAAATTCAAGGAGCTATTTTGTAAAAATGATTAGTCTATAAACAAGACAAAGGAGCTGCCAGTAAATATGCCGTAAAAGATATCAAATGTCTCGCAAACCTGTTTACTTAGTAAGGGGCCTCGCTTGAACTCATAATTTCTTCAAGCGAATTGACACTAGAGGGCTCTCCTGTTCCAGAGGTTTGGACAGTCCATCCATCATGGCTTTTATCCATACAATAATTGTTAATGGGAATCGTGTCAAGAAGTTGCATGAAATGTTCATCACTCTAGTTTGTTGAGTATTTCAATGGCATCGGGTTTTTGAAGGTTTTGGGAGGGTCTGAAATGTCCCACATTGTGGTCCCATACATCAATATCTGGGTGGGCCTGACTCCTCCTGCATTGGGATTCCTCATTTTACTCCCTTCATCTATATAGATCTATAGGTGGCACGTCAATTTGTCAATACATTTAAATGTTCAGCTGCACATATTTTAAACACATGCTCTTTGTGGTAAAATTAGTAAAAGCAATATTATAAATATTGATTTGTAGTTGAACATTTCCATGGCTACCAGATCTTAAAGTCTTAAAAATCATGCAAGGACATACATTGAAAATTCTCTTTCTGAAAAATGCATTTTTTAAAACAATTTACTACATGCTGTTGGATCACTTTAACGTCACTTGCATAAATTTGACTTGAATTTGGTCACATTTTTAATAGGGGCCTACAGGTATATAATGCATTTCCAGTTTTTTATTTTTATTTTAGCATTTAATGGCCCATTTGCTGATGAAGGACTCGTGTGACATTGCACTGAATTGCTAGTTTTGCTGCAAACGTGACACCACATGGGTTTTTCATTTGGAGTACCATGTTTTCATGGGTTCCATATTTGAGTACAATAAGACTTTTTTCAAAAAGTAAAGCGCCATCTGTGATGAATAGATTTCAACAACATTTTAGCCCGTACTAAAATGGCTGCCCGTGTTATTTGCCATTGGCGTATGGCGCCATCTATTAGGAAGACTTAATGACCCTAACTGGCCTTAAATATAGGTTTTTTTTAATCAAATAATGCATCCTGAAAGTTTCCACATTTGGTTTTTGGCATATTTTGATTCTTTCCAGTTATCCTAACCTCCATTAAAGAATTGTTTCATTTATGTCACATAGCCAGTGACACCCACTCTCCTCCCCCCCCCAAACGTATTCAACGGGAAGGCACTGGGTTGCTCCATGGGTTGGGTAACGGAAAAACTGAAAAGTTCAAAATATAGGAAATTTCCAGCTAAATGGAAGAAAGTATAGCTTATCATTTATTTTCTCCATCTGATAGAAATTATTGACTAAAAGGTGTCCTGACCTAATTCAAGTCATGAAGTTGCCTTCATTGGTGTTTTTTTGTCCTCTATGCAATTTTCAAAGAATTTAATAGTTATGGACTTTGTGGTGTGCCCTAGAGGGCACATGTAATACGTCTGCATGATTGTTAATAATAAAAATATAAAAACTTTATATTTTATATTGCATGAATTTGTTTATTAGACTTAAGAAAAATGCTATAAAATCTCACCAATAAATCCATTATTACCTGGTCATAGAATACGGTGACTAGGCGTTGCCCAGAATTGGCGTTGCCCAGAATGGCGTTTACCAGAATGGCGTTCCCCAGAATGGTGTTCCCCAGAAACTGGATAAAAGTGGATTTGGCGTTAACCAGAATTGGCGTTGCACAGAATAAAAATTGGCGTTAAA
>JAQIXP010000281.1:0-29474 GCA_034700285.1 Proteroiulus fuscus
GGTTTTTGCGCCACCTCTTGTGGCAGATAAGTTTGCTGGATAGAAAATCAGCAAAAATAATTGACGTCATCACATGATGTCACTTCCATTTGTTGACTTTATAATTGCAAATTAGGAACGTCTCAATTATGCATTCTGGAATGTTGCAATTCTTTTTGGTGAATTTAGGAAGGAATTGGAATGTGCTGGATATATGTCCATAAAAGTATCACGAGTCTTTCATTAGTTTTTGTTGTGCCTCAGATCTTTTATCTGAAAATAACAATAACGTACCGCTTTAAGTCTATAATGGGAGCAGTGCTACCAGATAACAGACCCCGCAGTTCAGAAATTCTTGAAACAGGGAAAAGTAAAATCAAAATGACTTATACTGTATGTAGAATGGGCAGGTTGGCATATCATTATCATGCAAAGTCTGCACTGATCTGTATTTGGATTTTGTACAGAACTTAAGGATTTTGTAGCTATCTGAATCATGAGGCTTAAGGGGCGAAAAAACCACCGACTTTGCACAATTTTATTGCTCAAGCCTTTAAGACGAAATCTTGATTTTTCCTTTCCTTATTTCAGGATCCTAACTATAGACCATGTTTTCTTAGAATATATTTAGGTTTGGGCTTTTCTCTGTAATAGTATGCGGATCGATAACAAAACGAAGTAAGCATTGTTTGCAAAGCCTGTTGCTGCTGCTGCTGTTACTGCTAAAGTTGAAAAGTTATTTCTGTACTTGTGTATTGACAAATTGCAAGGTTTGTCAATATCTCGTTCAGTTTTATAGTTACACTTCAGTAACTTATGTCATCCAGCAGTTAAATAATTTATTGCATTTAATTGAAAATCATTTTTGTGGAAAAAGAATCTTTGCAGTACTGTTATGCACGTACTTCACCTGCTAAATAAGGCAAAAAGGCAGGCAAAGTTACTTGTTTTTTTGAAAATATCAAACAAAAAGTCTCGAACTTTTTATTTTCATCGATTAATGCATAAAATTAGTTCCTTTCTAAATGCCTTCTGTGATTATTATAACTTTCACCTACAATTTCTCCCTTACTAAGATGGCAAAAAAGTGCATTTGAAGGGAAAGTCCCACTTTGAAAGAAGGTGGTTGTAGGATGAAATCCTTGAAAAGGATGAAACGTATGAAAATTTAGGAAAGGCATGCAATTTGAAGGTGGGACTTTCCCTTTAATGGTAATAGTGTGGGCTTTATTTTTAAGTGTTTTATTTTTGGGCAAAAAAATTTTCATTTTTGAATCACTATTATTATTATTATTTTGAATGAACTAGCTACATGAGCCACCGTAAAAATTGGAAACGTAAGCAATTTATTATTTTGAATGAAATTTTGCAAACTCTCTACTAAAAGATTTTTTGTTGCTTTCTGGGACTTTTAGAAACATTTACCATTAATCAATTTAAACTTTTTGGGCCTATTGTTCCTATTGTTTGTACGTGTGAGCGCTATTTTCGTGTCCAAAATTAAATTAATGAATATTTTCCATCAAACTAATTATGCATGTAATTGTCTTTTATGCAAATTTTATAATGCATTGTCTTGCAATTAATATCCAGTAGCATGCCGTGGTTAATAGGAGAAAGTCAATGAAAATTGTTTTAGACCTGCATGGTGTTTTATTAGATTAAATATTATAATCACTCACCGTTGGATAATTATGAATTTGCAGGGTTTTTTGAAATTCCCTAAGCAATTCGCAAATATGTTTATAATTTATTGCAGTTGACTTTTATTCCATCAAATAAACACCATTTCTGCTTATAGGGAAAGTCTCACCTTAAAGCAAGCTATTTTAAAATAAATTAAAAAGAAAGAAAAGTAAAATTTAATTTTCATCAGTCTTGTCATAATTCAGAAATAGTTATATTTCTAAAATTCGTGGTTGACGCCATTTTGCCACATTATTTGAACTGCAGTGGCACCATCTAGTAGTTAGTTACTTTTGTAAATTAAACCATTGGAGTGTTCATTATGACATCACTTTTCCACTGCTCTATATTGGCTGAATATAGTTGGTTGAAAGTTGGTCTGACCGTCTGAAAGGGTCATTTATATGAACCCTAGACGTGTTGAGACTGACAAAATCTACTGGTAGTACTCAGGTTTACCCACAGATGGCGCCACATGCTTTGAAAAAATGGATGCTTCCTGTGCGGTTCATTTTCCACCATATTAAATTAACTCTTTCCAAAAATGTATTTATTGAATGGTAAGTCCAGTCAACATTTCATTATCCATTTTAAAAATAACTTCTTTCAAAATGAGTCTTACTCCATTATTATTGGTACAATTTTTTTTCCAAAAAAAAGTAAAGACTTTCAGAGATATAATATGCTGGACTTCCCATCTTTCCAATTTCCAAACAACATTTTTATTGTCCAAATTAGTTTTCTTCGCCATATTAAACAAATGGTTAAAAGAGAAATAAATTTCTTGTTGTTTTTCCCTTTAACTACTGCTTACTTTCAACAAAATAACTGTCTGCCAGTTTTGAATCTGATTCGTCGCCGCAGTTTTATATACTAAACTATTTTTTTTTTCACTTTTATCGTCGAATCGATTTTCTGTCATGAATCTGACTACTGCAACTGTAACAAACCGTCCCTCTAAGTTTCAAATAGTTTCTGTTTTTACCATTTATTACCGAAAACAAATAGTGACATATTCCACCTTAATTCTCGGTTTGAAACGAATTTATCCAGGCAAAAAAATAGATGTGTTGACAAAAGTCGATTTTGTGGCTTGTGCGTATGTTCCACATTTATTAACTCTGTTTTTATATTTTTAAAAAAAATGGAAAATTTGTTCTTTCTAGGGTGAAAGCCTTCTGAATGGTCATCTTAAGGAATGGCAGGACGTGTCCAGAACCAGGGATTCCCTTCCAGAACATATTCTAGTGATGTTTTCCCAAGGCGATCAGTCTCAGTCTATGATTGTAAGAATTCTGAATCATTTTTCAAATTACTTGAAATTATCATTAAAAAGTATTGCATTTAGATTGAACACTGAATCATTGAAAAATGCATTTTTAAATGTGTTTTTTTATGTAAATAAACTTGCATTCTCCAAACTAGAATGAAAAGTGGCATAAGAATTAAATTTTTGCATTCAAATTTAATGTAATACATTGGCAATATTTTAATTTGCTAAATATGCCCTTTGAAGGGTAATACTATGAGTTCGTAAACCCAGTTTGAAAAGCATTTTTGAATGCATTACATTATGCATTTTCGGAAATAAAAGGCGATGAAAATTCATTGAATTTTATTAGAATTCATTGAATTTTAGTAGAATTCATTGAATTTTAGTAGAATGCATTGAATTTTAGTAGAAAGCATTGAATCTTAGTAGAATGCATTGAATCTTAGTAGAATGCATTGAATCTTAGTAGAATGCATTGAATTTTAGTAGAATGCATTGACATTTAATAGAAAGCACTGAATCTTAGTAGAATGCATTGAATTTTAGAAGAATGCATTGAATTTTAGAAGAATGCATTGCAATTTAATAGAATGCATTGAATCTTAGTAGAATGCATTGAATTTTAGTAGAATGCATTGAAGTTTGGTAGAATGCATTGCAATTTAATAGAATGCATTGAATCTTAGTAGAATGCATTGAATTTTGGTAGAATGCATTGAAATTTAATAGAATGCATTGAATTTTGGCACAATGCATTGAATTTTGGCACAATGCATTGAATTTTACTTTGAAGTACGTTTAGTAATGTACTTCAAAATGTATTTGTAATACATTACGCTTTGACGTGGAATGTAAAACCATTTTTTTAAATATTTCACTTTATTAGTGAATCCCAATAACCTCTCTCTTCCCATTTGGGTGTCACGTAATACTTGGACGACCCCTTTCTCGATGTTTGTGGCATATTTAATGAAATAAACTCATTTTCAATTTATTTTTATTTTCAGGGTAATAGGATATATGACCTTCAACGGTTAAATAGCATAAATGATGGAATTGACCACGTGGACACAATGTCCATCCTTCGAAAAGCTCAAAGTATGGATGCAAGCAGCATGGATTTGAGAAGCTTGAGTGAAGCCATTGATCCGCCTGACCATTTCAATGGACATGGACCTTTTCCAGCGACCCTTACTAGAGCGAAATCCGACTTTAATTTATCCTCTTCACACCAGTCTCTAACAACAGGTAACGAGTACCATACCATACCTCAAACCAGTACCCTATTTTACTAGTACTGGTGCCAGTACCAAATATAAGAGTCCTGGTATAGTTTTGTAGAGCAAACCAAGGAAGTTTCTTAGTTTGACATGTCAATGGATACTATAAAATTCTCTTTTACTATGAGCATGAGGCATGTGCTTCTATAAAAAAGCATTTTTATAAATAAGATTTTGTTTTTCTAAATCTTCTTGTCTTTTATGGTAGATTCCTCACGTCCGAGGAATGTTGGAGATGGCTCAAGACGTCCCTTGGCCAAGGCTCTGTATTCTTACCTGTCCAGCGGAGAACATCAACTGAGCTTTCACGAAGGTGATGTCATAGCATTGGTGGGAGAGCGAAACAAGGGATGGCAATATGGAGAAAATATGAGAACAAGAAGGTGCGTAAGTCCCTACCATACTGCAATTACCTGAACTAAGCGAATACCTTGAAAAATCTCCACCAACTTGGAAATACTTGGAATATCAGGGAATTTAAATTATCATGGAAAATATCAGGGAAATGTTAGCAGCTTGTTACTAATATTTGCTATGTTGTTAACTGCGAACAAACAGCGCATCTTAAAGCAAAAGTAAAAAGTTATTCAAATTGGGCAGCTGCTAAATATTTTAAACATACTTTGTTGCATGCAAAGTTGAGTGACGTGTTATTCTGCAACCCTTGGTAATTTTTTGAGAATTCTAAGAAATTTTTAAAATATTTTTAAATATTTTAAAATATAAAGCTCCGAATGATTCTTCCAAAAAATTTTGCAGGATAAAGTATTAAATTTCGAGTGAGAAAAATAAATTGCCTTACTTGCTAGGTCACAATTCTATCCTAAAATTTTTTTCTTGTCACTATGTAGCTTACGAAAGTTTTTGAGTATTAATTTTAATCGAAATTACTTTTTCGTGATTTATTCAGGGTCTAGGGAAAGTCTGGATATGTGTTTCAAGAATGTTTTGGAACCCTGTGAAATATGCATATGTTAATAATTAATTCTAGTTGTTGGATACTATTATAGGAGTGGCTGGTTTCCTGTAGCTTACACTGCAGTATTTATGGCAGATGACGAAGATGACCATACTCCAACTAGGTAACGATCCATGTTTGGTCTCTGTAGCAAAATACTCGTTTTGTATCCTCGTACTGACGCTGTGATCGTAATTGCTTTCTGTTTTCCTGTCCGCCTCGTCCGATGTTTTTAGTTCCCCTCGTCGTCAGCGCGTTTCCATTGCTATAACCACTTTTGCAAGTCCGAATTTTGACCCATTCAGTCTTCATTATCCTAACTCTAGGACGTTACCGACTTCGGCTTCGTGGGCTCAACCTAATTCGTCCGCAAATAATAGGGTAAGAATTTTTTTTTATAAGTCTTTAATTTTGTTTAAGTTATTTTTTTGCTGAGCTTCCTTATAATAATTTGGTTGGCTTGTTTGTAATGTCTTTTAAAATTCATGCATAATTATCTGTTTATTATTGCTCTAATTTTTATTAGGCGTATTTTTTAATTTACTATCATTCACAGCGATTTTTAATTATCTCCTGATTTTTCATTATGATTTCCTTAACGTTCTGCATAATTATTCATTCATATTTATATTATTTCAATATTTATTAAGTAAAACTTCGTAGTTATTTTACACAATTGTCTTTTATTTTCCTGTATTTCTGCATTATCATATTGCAGATATTTTTAAAATTTTTCTAATATTTTTTTCTCCAAAATTTTTGGTAAAATTTGTTTAATAGATATAAACTACAGTGTAGTAAATATATTTCTTATTTTTCATGACATTTTTCTTAATTATTCAGCTGTTTAAAGAAATTTGGAGAATTTTTTTAACATTATATGGGCAATTTCCCCTATATTTCTGTATTAGGGTAGATATAGACTGTATTTCTGTAATTGGTAGATATCTAATTTTAAAGAATATAATTTGAAAAATCCAAAGTTTTCTATAATATTTCAGTCTTTTCTCAAATTTTTAATGTTTTCTTGCAAGCTTTTCCAATTTTATTGATGATAATTTTCTTTAGAAGTCCATGCCATTGTCTCTTTCCAAACATGTCAGGTATTCATTAAGTTTTTAATAATTTTGTAAAAAAAAAATTTCAGATGAATTGGACTAGTGCATCATCATCGGAAGCAGGCAGTATTTCTCCTCCACCGCCTCCGCCCATGCCACCCAATGCTATTCCAGGTAGTAAAGAAAACCCTTTGCTTTCGTATCCCTACACACCTGATGCAGAAAGACGTACAATGCACCGAAGTCTGACCTCACCGGCTCCACTAAGAGTTCCCAATACTCCTGCGGGACATTCCACTAGTCTTCACAGCAGCAACGATAGCGGCTTTTGCAATGATTCCAACCCTCCACCACCCCCTGAAATCGATTACAATGATGGCACACTCAGGTGATACCCTTTCCGAAGAAAAAGCTTTTTCTCAGCAAACTTGTAACTCGAACAGTCATTAATATTTGCTTGTTTCACTTACTTTTCAGAGATAACGCTTTTGCAACGGTCAAATTACGCAAAACCAAAACCAACGATCGTTCGGCACCGAAAATAGCATGATCACAGGATCCGTGGTCTCTCACCACCGATTCACAAAGGTGACGTTGTTAGCCCCACATACTAACACAACCTCCAGCTAACAAGGAAACTAACCTCTGATAGAAATATCCGCTAGTTTAATTACTAATAATCTCCTACAGGGAATGGCATGTGGAACCAGAACGATGAACGATGTTCTTTCGGGAGTGTTAATTCTATGGGCCGACTGTGATTAGTTCATAACTTAAAATTTACCATTAGGTACATCTTGATATCATTGAATCCGCTTTCTGTAATTATTTTTTAACATTTGCATAATTCTGGGAAATTGCACCAAAATACTTAGATCAGGGATTATAACTTATTTTTAACCATTTTAATTTGGCTTTCTAATTGCATCCAGGACTGCCTATTAAATTGCTGGGCTTTTTTGTTGTGCATTTAATTTAGTTTATCCTAAAGTATCTCCTGCATTTATGCGGCGCCAACTTTTAATATTTAAACAATCATTAAGAGAATGTTCAAGTATTACATAACACACTTATTGCAGTAATTTGGAACACTCCCTCCCCCCCTCCTTCACCCTCACCCTGTTTGTAATGCTTTCAAAACACAAGATTTGTCACAGCTATTCATATCTACTGTGTACAATTTAAATATTACTTGCTACAAGCTTGGACTTTTCCTTTAACTTCTAAAGCTGCAGTTTTATTTAACTGGGTCCAAATATGACTACTTTTTATGCAATTTTAACTTTAGAAAAAATGAAGAAATTCTACAGTTTAAATTCTGTTGGGTTACTTTTTAGTTAAATAACAAAAGGAACACAGAAACCCCCTTTTTTCATCATAACGTTAAGCAGGCCTTTATAGTCTCCTCTCCCAGTCATAACTTTATATAATACTTGAACATCCTCGAATTATAAACAGGCCCTAAACAATAATATTAATATGATTTTTTAAGTAGACGCCTCGCTGGTAAGAAAATCCATTAACTGTTGCTTTCCACATGACACTCTATAGCTGTAGAGGAAACTTCAAGGATAATCTTGATAATTTATCTGGCCTTTACCAAATTTTGTTTATATCAATTTATAATTCCTTAGCTTGCTGAACCTATAGTTTCCAAATATTGCATTTTTACGAAAATCTCTTTTAAGATAAATTTACTAAAGCTGCATAAAATGTGACTAAATTGAGTTGTGTTGCAACTTTCACATCCAAAATTTAACTCTATAAAAGAAGTGCATAGATGGGGGAAAGGTTGCTCGTTAAAACAGAAGCCTTTAGCCGTATTTATTTTATATTTTTTGACTGGCTTTGCAATAGATTGGCAATCCTGAGCGGGTGAACTAACTCAAATTATTTCTTCATAACCCAAAAAGTTAAAGCTAAAATTCTCGAAGAATGGCTATCAAGAACGTAATTATACTTACATGGATTTGTACGATGGATGAACAGAGTATATGACTTAGTTGATAGAGAAGGGGTGTAATATAAATTATACAAATATTGATCGAAACGTTAGTAAGCAGAAACCATTTTGTTACTCAAATTTATATATGTATATGGGTTGATTAATATTTCAATAATCAAAAGTTGATGATCAAATAAAATGTTTATACGGGATTACTTGTACATACAGATTTATTACAGAAAAAAAAATGCTCAAAGGGAATGATAACTAGAGCTTGTTCACATTTTTAATTTAAACTGTTTCAATCCTCTTCTTCATCTCCTTCAGTCTTTAAAACTTTGAAAAAGCCCGAAGTATTGGAAAAATACTTAGCATTCACTTCAGCAATTTTCTTTTCAGCGGCTTGTGGATTAACAATTTCCAAACCCTAAAGGAAAATGTTAAAAGTTGTGAAACCGAGGAGAAAAGCAGTAAAGCAGTGACAAGTTTTTTGCTTTCAAAATAACGTGAGTAAGCAGGACAAATAATTCAATTTATCGATTAACAACAATGTTAAAATGTTTAAATACAGAAGTTTTGGAATTAAAGTACCGTAACACTATAATTAAGCAAAAACTATAAAAGGCTTGTTTTGGATATGCTCTAGATCCTGCTAATTCCAAAACTTCCATTAACTATAACAACGTTGTTAGCTAGTGATAAACTTCTAAAAATAATCTTTACCTGTAATGGAGTAAAAGCCACGCTGGATGCAGTTCCTGACACGTGTTTCCGTACCGTAGTGCTACCGCCAAATACTTGTTGCTTTTGAAGATTTTTCTGAGGAAGGAAAATAGCAGCATAAATCATGATGACTGAAGATTGGAGACAGTCCACAAATACGAGGTATGTTACCTGCAGGGTTTTTGAAATCCGAACCTTCGTTCTTTCGTCTATTTGAGCGGCACGTATTCGGCCGGTACCAGCCTTGCCGATTTGTCCAAAGCTGAAGCCGAGATCTTCCTGATATGCATCTTCTTCGATCTGTAATGAAAGAAATATTTAAACTCTCAAAAACAGGATAATTTCAAGTGACAATTTTTGAAACTCACTTCTCCAAAATTCATTCTGTTAGCCTGTCTTCGCAATTCTGTCATTCCATACCGCTCTTTCATTTTTCTAACCCTGTTAACATTTTAAAATATAATTGTTAGGTATATACCCCCGGCCCGATTTGGACCAAGTTGCTCGGTGTTCTTTAAACCCTATAAACAAACCTTTTTCCTCCCCGTTTTTTCCGGGGCTGGTCGATGGGTGCTGGCAACGGTTTCACTTGTTTGACTGGGGGTGGCTCTTGCAATTTATCGAGTTTGCGCTCGATTTCTTCTCTGAGCAAGTGGCCAGTTGAACCATTATCGCTCTCATGGAAACTGTCCACTCTGGCCGCTAAGGTGCATTTGGCAGCCACCAATCGAGCAGCTTTACGGCGCATATCCTTAAAATATATTTGTGGAAAAAAATGACTTAAATTTTGTAAACGCCAGGACTACCAGGCATAAAATCATATCATACTGGTGGAGTTGCTTGCACGATGGAACAGTAGTAAATGAAGCCAGTATGAGGTAGAATGGCAGTTGTCGAAAACCCAGAAAGGGTTTTCCGCTGTGCTCCCAGAACGAGTAGATTACATGCTGGCATTTTGGAAAGGTTAGTCAGTCCACCGGCAACCCCTGAAAAATACAAACTGTCAGTTTGACAAACACTTGGCCACTTTTCAGTGACATTTTAAAAAATCATTCCTACTGACCCATGAGTTTGGCAGCAGTGGAAGCGCCTACGATCACGGACAAGTTGGGGGCAATGAAGGACATGCGCGACTCAACGTATTCGTAAATCCTCATTTTGAATTTGTCCAGTTCCAGGGCAATGCAACAAGCCTCATTGATGCAACTTAATTCCTCAGAAGAAAGCAGTTTCCTAGCAGAAGTAAAATACTTTTAATCAGCTTTCCAATGAATTAAAAAGCAAAATTGCCTAATTACTGTTCACCAACCCCTGAGTAGTGGAGGCAGTGACACTGACCACCATGATGGTGGCCGGAGTCAAAATCTGTTGTAAACGCTCGTTGCTCTTCACTTTGTCCAAATCATTCCCCAGTTCCTTCACCGTAGAGACGTACTCGAGGGCCCCAGGTACCAAAGACTCGAGCTCGGGAAATCTTTTCAGATATTTATCCCTCGTAAATTTATGTATTATGTCTGTCAAAAATACAAATGGAATGATGAAGTATGGTTCGGTTAGGTTACGTCCTGATGTTACAGTAATTTACTCACTAATTTCATTGTCAATTTCCACTGCCAAGTTGTTGGCATCGACAATTAACTGATACTCTGGATCGGCTTCCACTGGACCGATCACTGTATAAAGTAATAAAAATATTTAAAGTGTTCACATTATATGCTCGAGTAATTCGATATACGAAGGGCAAAGCTACTGGTAATACCTTCGTCCATCCTGGGACGTTGGATTAGCCGTTCGATTTGACCCATTACGTGGACTAGCTGTAAATAAATATATAATGGATTTATTTTTACATAACTTGTATGAATTAAAAAATCTAAGGATTTAGGGATCGAGCTGAAAAGATTGTATAGGACTCATGTCAAGGATCATGCTTTTGCCCAGTGTCAGTGCAATTAAATATTCTAAAATTCAACAAATAAATCAAACTAGAAAATACTTGATATGTATCAATATAGGTAAATGCATGCATGGCCATTTATCAATAGAACAGTCTCTTTTAACACGTTTGACACCTCCTTGGTTTGATAATAATATACCTGTTCGCTATCGCGTAATTTTGCAAGGGATCTGACTGATTCCAATTTTGTGTCAACTTCCATGGCACTACCGTCAGCATCAGCTTTTCCATAATATAATTCATCTTCCGCATCTCCAGCATCTTCTAAATCTGCTAAAAGTTCGTCAGCCAACGACATCTTTACGTTTTTCACTTAAAAATCCCAGAAAGAAATGATGCCATACATCTCTGGGAAGAGTGCATTATATTTTTCAGGGATGGCATTCCATCCTTGTTGACACCTGTCATTTTTGTGCTACTGCTGTTGTTGTGTGGAATGGATTCTTCTCGGGTAATTTTATTAAATTTACTAATTATAATCTTTAAACTATTCACTACTGATTGGGTTAGTTCCTTGAGTTATTGTGTAGTGTATGAAGATAGCTGAAAGATTGGTCATATCATAGCCACCTCATAGCCACTAGGGTGGTAGCAAGGTATGGGGTGGTAGAGGTGGCTATGGTCATATGCTAAAGTCAACTGACATGGCAGAAGGCCTGTAAAGTCTGTAGCCTTATATAAGGCTAATATTAGCCTTCTTAACCTTAATTAGCTTAGCCCAAGGAGAAAGGGATATCGCTCCTCGGCCTGAAGAATGGTATATTGATTAAATTAGTGGGGAATGTCTAGCATTTCTAATCCGGCCCTCCCATCCCCCTTCCTCCCAACACAGTGACACACTATTTCCTGAATTGTTATATGGCATTGCATGTACAGGCAAGGCCATCAAGCTGAACGAAATTTCAATGGGCGTTTTTCGTCGAGCATATAGTTCATAGAGCATTATAGTTCTTCAGAAAATACTTTTAGGATACTTTTTCTCAGTTTATATGCATGCAAATCTATGACACTATGCAAACGAGGGTACTTTTGGAAACTGTGTTACTTTTTCTCTCAGTTTATAGCCTATACAAACAAGGGTGAAGAAAATTTCGCATTTATTTATGCATTATTTGCTGGATTTCTTTACTATGCTGATAATTAGCATTGATGCATAAATTGAACAGAACTAATTAACTATTATCAGTAAGTAATTACAATGTAAAGAGTTTTCTGGTTACTGGTTTGGACCTGGAAGCAAACATTCTTCCCCAATAATTTTCTATTTTTTTTCGAAATTTATAAAAATGTATCTGCTGTAATTTTAGCTAGTAATTCTGCATGCATTTTATAACCAAAATTTCATTAAGCTGCTTTCACTGAAATTAACCTAACCATAAAAGTACGTGTGCGGTTTAATGCTTTAACAATTTATGCTTTTCAATTTTCAGCGTTTAATTCCGGAAACTGATGATGGTGGGCTTGGCTTTACAGATGAAAGCTCGCCAGAAAATCAACGCCGACTTAGGTACTGGTACCTTCTTCAAATTGCTTAGCCATAATTAGTGCCTTCTGCTTTTAAAATATTGTACTTTGATTATTTATACAGTCATCCAGTTGCAGCTATATTCCACGTTGCATTTCGAGTGTTGTCCGTGGTAGTTTATCTTTTTTGCGGCTGGTTTAGCAGTAGTTTCATTGGCAGTTTCGTTGTCATTGTTCTACTACTATCGGCCGATTTTTGGACAGTAAAAAATGTGACCGGTAGATTGCTTGTCGGACTGCGGTGGTGGAATTACATCGATAACGAAGGGAAAAGCCATTGGATGTTTGAATCAAGAAAGGTAGGCCCTTGTGCCAGAAATCAATTAATTATTTATAGTTTTTCAATGATTTTTTGGTAATTTTATCTTCATATTTTTATGATTAGGCGACTGATCAGAATCGAGTAACTAATGCCGATTCGAGGATATTTTGGCTCGCCCTATTTTTAACTCCAATATTATGGCTCGTATTCTTTTTTGTCACAATAATTGGACTTAAATTAAAGTGGTTTGTGAGTATTTCAAATGAAATAATTTAATAGTTCGTTTTTATGTTTATGAAAATTTATGTAAATGACTGTTTGAATTTTTAATTTTAGATGGTAGTGTGTATAGGTTTAATTCTCAGTGGTGCAAATCTGTACGGTTATCTACGGTGCCGGATTGGCCACAAGGAAAATCTTTCAGCTGCTGCTTCAAACTTTTTTCAAAAACAGGTGGTAACTAGCGTAAGTACAGCTTAAACCTCTATATATTAACGTTGTCTTTTCTTTCAAATAATTATTTTGACTAATGAAATACTTTTACTATCAGGTTTTGTCAACATTTCAACAATCTAAATCACAGCCTTCCACACAAACCGTTTAAAAAATATTAGTAGCAAATAATATTCGTTTTTATTTATGTATATAATATATATTTATGCAAATACTTGACATAAATTGTTCTTTGAAAGGTTCAATTTGAAATACATTATTGTTCGTCGTTATGGTGTATTCTAGTCTAAAAAATGTGAAGAACATCTGTACAAGCTTTGTATAAAAATTTTAAAACGTAATGTTGCTGTATAATTTTGAAAGGACTTTGAACCATTTATCTATTCCAGCCATTTCTGGACCTAGGAGCTGTTATTTGGCCACTCTGTTCCTTCATTAGGCTTTTTTTATCCACTAGGAGGCGCCTGATCACTGAAACGCAAAAGAAGAAAAGTGGAATCAAGCACGCATAAACTTTTATTAATTTTAATAATAATTCTGATCGTGTATAGAATTTATAAGGGTTAGAAAGGTAATTAGCCAACACTGCAATGGGAGAAGATCGAGATGATAACGGTAGCTATATATTATTTAAATCGGTTCGCTTGCTTGCTGACATTTTTTGTGGCAATGATATGTAAGCCTAATAATGTGGTCCAAGCATCCCTTTTGAAATTATACAAAAAAAAACACGTCAAAATGAGCTTTACAGTGTTTCAAAGGTCATCGTTTTACCCTTTTCCCGCTGAAAATTATTTTAAAGTAATTATGAGACGGTGCATATGTAGTATTTAAAATGACTTTGGGGGGGGGGGGGGGGGTGTAATAATATAACTGTCTCGCCTCAAGATGAATGATGAGCTTTTTTTGTTTATTTAGCCTGCAAAAAACTCATCAGTGTGACAGAGTATATATAACGTAGACATATTCTGCTCACTATGTCTTCATTTATAGATAAATTGTCATACGTCTTCTATTATGGGACTCCTATCCCATGTTTTCAGGGTGTCCATTTCACAATCCTATCCCATATTATTATTTCAAAAAATGTATGAGTCAAGCATTAAGTCAACAGTCAAAAAGGTGCTGGCAAAACCATTGCATCCCTTCTTTACTGCTATAAGGGGTGCAGCCAAGGGTGTTCGTGGGATTCAAATCCTTCCCAATGACCATCATTTCGACAATGGCAGCCTCATTTTTTTTTCTTCAAATCGCCCAGGGTACGCTTTGCTGACACTGTGGCCAGGCTGTCTAGTTAAGCTGTCGCCGAGTCTAGATAAATACTCTAAAATAAGATAACGCCACTGTTATTATGTTTCAGTCAGTCTTGCCTTGTTCTATACATGATACAGATACATCTGTTATATTTTTTGTTTATTTTCTTCATCCCCCCTCTCTCGCTATCCTGTGTCCCGTATTGTTACTTGGCAATTATGGCAACCCTGTTTATAGACAATATAAGAGTTCATAATATGAAACTGAAGTTTTACCGGTAGCCTACTCTTTCAAGCAACAAGTGTTTTGAAATTAGTATTATTTGGGTACCAAATAATATTTGCCATGTTACAATCGAGTCAGGTATGTGAGGAATTCATGGCAGATGGCGGGGATCCCTAAATTCGTTCGATAGGGATGTAGGTTGTTTTTTCTAAATGCAGTTCGGACTACCGAATTTGACACTTATTGCCCATATGTTGCCTTAGTTGCATTGCCCGTAAATTCCTACCTTATCACCACTTATTAACTATGTACGAGGTCGAGTGGTTAACGCTCCCACTTCGCAAAAATCGAGAGAGCCAAGGTTAACACTGCCTTGATCATGGTTTTCGTGGTTTCGCATATAGGCCTGGTAAAATCATGAAATTCAGTAGGGCCATATTACACACGCAGTAATAAATATCGCACTACGCTATTAAAAATTGCCGAGCGGGATGTAACATTTCTTGATATTCCCACCCCCCATGTCACATTTAGTAATGCTTTGCCTGGATTCCCTCCCCCCCCCCCTTTCCTCTTAGACCATTACGTCATTTGTGCACAGCCCTTAAAAGGTCGACTTGACCGCATTCTCCTCCCATCTCTCCTCCCCTCACGGCATCCATCCTGATTACTAGTGTAAATTAATTAAACCTTTAATTAAAAAAAAAATGTTAATTTTCCCTTCATTAAAACATGTTGGAACTGGTACCTGTTTGATTGCAATTATCCTGGTAGTTGTATTGTGGGCAACTATTTAATTTCTATTCTTGTATAGTTGATTCCAACAAGTTTGAGACCTCGGCCAGGAACCTGGTATCAGTGTATTATGATCGATGGCCTATGCGTGGAACACAACTGCCACTAGGTGGCTCGCCGAGGTCTAAACTAGTTGAAACCGACTATAAGCTGGTATTTCTTAAATTATAGTAAGAATAAAAAGAGAACGTGATCGGCGAAGAAGCAGATCTGGTTCCAGATCTCGCAGCCGAGACATGGATAGAAACAGAGAGAATCGGTCACGAGATCGGGATAGAGATAAAGAACGAGAGCGAAGCCGCAAGCACACTAGATCTCGTTCACGAGATCGAGATCGGGATAAATTAGGAGGGTAATACCATTAATCTGATAATTTTGTTAAGACCTTGTAGTTGACATTCCCTCAAAAAGGAAGCATCCATTTTCAATCTAGGCTTCAGCGGAAAGAAAAAAGATCCCGACGAAGGAAACAATCTATTTATTGGGATATCCCACCTCCTGGTTTCGAACACATCACTCCTTTTCAGTACAAAGCAATGCAGGGTAAACTATAACTTTCTCTTTCTGTAATTGGCATCAAGCGATGTTAAGAAATCAATAATGCATTTTTTTGTAGCTGCTGGACAAATTCCGGCCACAGTAGTTGAAGCCACTCCTCAGGTTGTCTTGCCAGTTGTTGGAAGTACTATCACCAGGCAAGCAAGGCGCTTGTATGTGGGGAATATTCCATTTGGGGTTTCTGAGGTAAATCCTATCCTAACCAAATTTGGTAGACTTTTTTAATTTTGCATATACATTACAGTACTTTCAAGGATTCTAACATATTTTCATTTTATAACTTAGGAAGAAATGATGGATTTCTTTAATCAACAAATGCATATATCTGGACTAGCACAAGCACCTGGCAATCCAGTTTTAGCTTGTCAAATTAATTTGGACAAGAATTTTGCATTTTTAGAGGTAATATTCGAATGCTGGCAAGAACATGGCCCTCCTGCGGGTGTATTTATTTTGCTTTAGGTGACTTGCTAATTGTATTCATGTTTTTAATTTGTTTAGTTCCGTTCGATTGATGAAACTTCCCAAGCCATGGCATTTGACGGAATTAATTTTAAAAGCCAAAGTTTGAAAATTCGTCGTCCGCATGATTATCAGCCCATGCCTGGAATGGTGGATGCGCCATCTATAAATGGTCCAGGTAAGACAACATCATGCAAGTAAAGTTTTAAAGTATGAGTGTAAGGACAAAGAGAGTGAATCCCTCGGGATCAGCGAATACAGCGTGGGAGAGAACAAGGCTTCAAAATTTCTATATTTAGTACTGTAGACCTTCTTCCAGTGTCTGCGAGCCCGTAGGAAGGGGGGATGGGGGGGGGGGCCGTGTCCCCCCAAAAATTTAAAAAAATATAACAAATACCTATAACAAACGGTACCACATGATGCCATGATGCCCCCAGTACTCAAGCAGGCCACCACACAGTGCCTCCTGGTGTAGAAAAGTTAAATTTAGAATCTTAAAATTTTTGTGCCCCCCCAAAAATTTGGAATGCCCCCCTCAACTTTCAACTCTGGCTATGGGCTCGAGTGTCTGTACTTGTGAATATTGTGAATATTTTAGAATCTTGGTACATTTTGGGGAATTCAATCTACTGTCTGGGCTTAAGCCTAAAAATTTGGGATGAATATAAATCCCTGGTGAATCCTGGTAAATTTTATACTCTTTTTGAAATTATTTCATGATTTGAAAAGAGGCTTGAGAAATGCCTCGGGGTAATACAATGCTATGCCATGCATAACATGGTCTCAAAAATTGACTACTATTCAAAACTTAAGCAATGGTTATCTAAAAAAACTTTTGAGATGCCTAGAAATGATCTTCATATTAGTAAGTCCCAGGTTAATCTTTGAATGCCAAGTGCGTCTGAATGAATGTTGTCGAATCTAGGTATTTACCAGATTCGCCAGACCATATTCTGTTTGGGAGGTCACCCTACTTCTCGAGTATATACTAAACACATTCCAATGTTTTCGTTTAGTACAAGATTCTCCTCACAAAATCTTTGTTGGCGGCTTACCCAATTATCTCAATGAAGATCAGGTAAGCAATTTAATGTTCTTACCATATTTTGCAAGTACTAGCATTGTTATTTTCTATGAGAATGCTAGCCAAGATAGTCTTTGCTGCACTTGCCATCTTCCAGCAACAGGGTTACTTCTAGGTGACGAGCACAGGTTTGGTGAAGGCGAATAAAATAGCCCGTTTAATAAACTGCCAGTGTATAATTACGTATTTCTCGTTTATGGCAGAAATCCCCTTCGAAACCACGTTTTTCTTTCAGTATTTTAGGTATGAGGAAAAAAAGATGCATTCTCCTTTCTGTTTTGTTCTTTTCAGAATTTTATTTCTAGCAATCCAATAGCTTACTTATTTTTTCAGCAATTTTAGATTTACTGCAGGTTTCCAAATTATTGGTATTTGATAATTTGCTCAAATTTATTTTTTTTAAGTATTAACATGAATTAATTATTCCTATTTTCTGAAAGGACTAGTAATTAATTCAATAATTTGTATGTTAATCATTTTTACGAACCAAAACTCATCTTTCTTTGCTTCTTCCCCCGTTTGATCCATAGCTAAGGTATCGCGGGTGGTAATCCCAACCTAGTCGCTAATGCAAACACCAAAACACAACCCTGAGTAAATGTGCTGAAGACAAAGGCAAGTGTTGTCAGCCTTTCTGTTTGTCTAGGGCTTCCGCGCTACAGGGGCTAGCATTTTTTTTAGCGTTTTTGTGCAGATATGAAATGGGAAAGTGTAGAAAAAAATGGCTAGCATTAATACTTTTAAATGTTATTAACATTGATCTATTTTGTATCTATTTATCGCCCTCAATTTGCATATCATTTTCGAGAAGTGAATTTTTACATTGTTATGTTTTAAATATACTTGTTACTATCCATTAATAATTCACCTTTTTTAACTGTGGTATCTCGCCCTCTTTTGACAAATATTTTCAAGAACTATGCCCTGCAAAATGGCACGATGGCTTGCTTATTCATTAAACATACTTGCTTTGCTTTGAGCTTTTCAGTAAGCAGGGATGAAACAGGTCTCAGAGCGCCATTTTGTAGGGCATTTTCTGAAAATGCTTGGCTTTTCATTGAAGCACCTTTAAAATGTAAAAAAGGCGGAATATATGATAGTGCCAGTTGTTGGTTCATCAGACAGTCTCTAATGAAAATTTTTCCCAGAAATGAATATTTTTGTGTATTCCAAAGCCAACATTTCATATTTTTGGGTGATGCACTTGCCTGCTGAGCCCTGCTGTAAGCCCTAGGATAGCGGCATGTATTTCAAGTTAATTTCCGGGTAATTTTTAATATACTTATATTGGACCAGATATTGATGAGAATTGAGGTGCGATAAATGGATAAAATATTCAAGCCCAGTTCGTATTTGTTTTCTGTGTGAAGTGTATGTGGTTGCGTGATCAAATTTAACGAAGTGGAAAAATTATAATGGGATAGTATTTCATCCTGTTCAGTTGGGGATTGAGTATTAACCTGCCCTTTCGTGGGTTATCATGTTTCTGACTATCTAAAGCCATAAAAGACAAGATTATTGTTTATGAACAAATATCATAGTTGCCACTTCAAATTTCTTAAATGTAAACTTTTCATATGTTGTATAATGATCCTGTACTGGATTATAGGCCCTTTTTAAAAGCTTTTTAGCCTAAAGTCAAAGTAACCAATCTTAGAAATCTACCCAGGTGCCTATCTCATTAAAGTCTGACACAGTGGCATTTGACCATGGTTGTAATGACAGGTTTTTTGGTTTTTCTTTAAAATTTTTGCAATTCACACTTGATGAGATTGAAAAAGTTGCAATTTTGACAAATTTGTCACTATGTCAGAAATTAAATGGTGTCAGGCTTTTGCAATCGTTTAATAGCTTACTTAATTTTGGGAAATATGACAATAAAAGTACAAAATATGGTAATTTAGTTTTAACTTAGGACCATCCACATATTATGTAACCCAGTTTTTCCCCAATTTTGACCCTCTCTCTCGTAAACCTTTGTAGCAAATTTAATTACTACACTACCCCCCCCCCCCCCTCCCTTCTCCAAAGAATGCAAACACATATATAAAGACAAAAAAATCAGAAATGACAATCATATGTTTTACTTAAATACAGAGTAATTATTTAATTAACATTTAATGAATAACACCCATGACAAAATTAGTTACCCTTTCTCCTTTGGTGTTATATAATATTGTGGACGCCATGTTTCAACTAGATAATTAGAGGGAGAAAAGAATATAAAGTTTAATATCACGGGGATGGTCAGCTCGATGTATTAGCAAGGGGAAGGCTTTGTTTTCAAATTTTTAACAGCTAGCTAATCTGTTCAACCAATAATTCAAGTTTCATATCAATGGTAAGTAATTTGATGATTTAAAACTGTTGGGGATGTTCCGATTTTGGCATCCATTGCTGTGATTAGAAAAAACGATTTTGCTTTAAATTTGACCATTTATTCATAATTTTAAACCCAATGGGGTAATTGTGATTAGTCAGTTTCTATTTTGACATTATTCAATGAAAAATTCGTATGGAATCCTATAATCATACTAACAGCAATTCTAAACTTTTCCTGTAGGTCAAGGAATTGCTGATGTCTTTTGGCCAGTTGCGTGCTTTTAATTTAGTTAAAGACAGCGCTACTGGGCTCTCGAAAGGCTATGCTTTCTGCGAATATGCGGATGTTTCCATTACTGATCAAGTACGTTTTATTTCTGTCTGCACCCCATAAGATCCTTGACGTATTTTTATTCTAATAAATTGTATCAACCATTAATTACAGGCAATTGCTGGACTAAATGGCATGCAGTTGGGCGACAAGAAACTCATTGTCCAGCGGGCCAGTGTGGGGGCAAAGAACAACCAAATGAATGTAAGTATTTCATTTCCTCAGCCTATTTAAGTCTACAAGGATTGTTACCATGCGCGTGTTGATTGGTCGATCGGCGACATTTTTTTTTTTGTATTTTCCCGTTAAGTTAGCATTTAAATTGATTTAGTGGGTCAGTTACGGACAAACGATTAGCATAGGGAATTACCCCCTACCATTGATATAGTATTGATTGATATAGTGAATCAAATATAAGTAAGTTTTCATTTTAGGCCCAAGCACCTGTTCAGATTCAGGTACCTGGTTTGAATCTACAGTCGGGAGCTGGACCGGCCTCCGAAGTACTCTGCTTAATGAATATGGTTGCTCCCGATGAGCTGAAAGATGAAGACGAATACGAAGGTGCAAATTCATTTTCGAATATTTAATTATAACTTTGCTCTTGACATTTTTTTGAATTTTTCAATAGACATCCTCGAGGATATTAAAGAAGAATGTAATAAGTACGGCGTGGTCCGCAGCGTCGAAATCCCGAGGCCAATCGATGGCATCGAAGTGCCAGGGTGTGGCAAGGCAAGTATACTACTCGCTTGACCTGAAACGTTGATTCCATTGATAACTGTTCGGTATGCTTCTCGGTTTATCTTTCCAGGTATTCGTGGAGTTTAATTCGGTCATTGACTGTCAAAAAGCGCAACATAGTTTGGCGGGGAGGAAATTCGCCAACCGGGTCGTCGTCACGTCATATTACGATCCAGATAAGTATCACCGAAGAGAATTCTGATCGGTCAGTTGTCCACCATGGCAAACTCTCGTTTGTATATTCATTTAACATACATTATAGAGATTGCGGGGCTACACAATTTATGATTCCTTAGCAATCACTCTGTTCATTATGAGAATTTCTGTTTGAAAAGGATTTTATTTGGAATTATTGCTAGGTGCAAAGATCACAATGGCCTAATTCCTCAACTATACTCTTCCAGAGGCATAATATTAGGTGTGTTTTAGCGTTATTACCCTGTCATACGCTGTAGTTATCCAGTTTACAGGTAGTTCTTAACTCTTATCATAGGATATAAGCAAAACGCTAAAACGCAAAGTTCTTCATTCAATGATTTTCCTGTACGAGCATCCATAATTTCTGTTACCTCATTTGGTGCACCAACTACTCAGGTAGATAACAGGTTGGTTACCCAGCATCGTTATCCAAAACGATAAAACAGCTGGCGTCAACAGTAAAACGCTCCAGGTCCTAACTATGTGTCCAAACGGTAACAGGGTAATGGCGCTAAAACACGCCTATTGGATCCAGAACAAGGTTTCCCCAAAAATTAAATTATCAAATTCCCTACCCTTGACAGGCTTTTGTAACATTTCCCAAGTTTTTTCAAAAATTATGTTAAAGAATGTTAAACAAATTCATTAGCCTTCCATTAGTATAAGTTCATAATTTAGATATTTGGTAAATCTTAATCTACCTGTAGACAATTTGAAACATTACAATATGCTAAATATTCTTTAATTAGGATGAATTGATCTTTACAAGTTTTCATTTTGTTTTTTCTGCATCATTATGCCAATGCTGATGTTTGGCTGATGATCAATTTCCCTGACTTATATGAGCAAACTAATTATTTAACTATGAAATTCCTTCGCGGGACTTCTTTTATCAACTTAGTCGGTGAAAAGATTCTGTGCCCAATATAACCCTTGCATGAGTGCAACACTATCTGAAATCTCTTTTCTTTTAAAATTTATGCAAATGGATAAAATAGATACGTAAAGTTTAGAATTGCATGTTGCATTGAAAACAACTATTGCTTGCATTATTACCCACAAAAATTGTCCAAAAATCCTAAAGGAAAAACTTAGGTGGTACCCCAGATATTGAAAATCTTTTCCTTAATTTTCTTTATTTAATGCACCAGTCAAGGCATTATCACAAATAAAAACGTCACACTTTCTTTTTTTTAGAATCATGAAATCGTTTTATTTATGTGCAAGTTACGTTTAAAATAATTTGCTGTTTTCCCATTTTCTCATCTACGATTTGGGTTTAGTAGTTTACATGTGCATAGTTAGAAGAAAAAGGCAGTAACTGCATACATATTTACAAAAAAGAATTCTACCTACAAGTAATTGTTAAATGTTATTTGTGTTCGAATGGCATTTTTACCCAGGATTCACCATTGTTTATATCTTATGCAATGTCCGAAATATACTATATCCAACCCATGCTAACATCGCATTCACTCTCCTCAGCAGGCCGGCCTTAAACTTATTGGCCGAAATGTGCTTCGGTTTCTTTAGGGCTCATTTTCCAAATTCAATATAATGGAAGGAATGAAATGAAATTTCGAGTCCGCCGTCGCTCATGCCACCACGTTTTGCTGGTCATCCGTCTCTGGGAAACTATCCAAGATTTCGGACACGAATGTGGCAACGTCCGTCTCTTTCGTCTCATGGATCTTGATGAACTGGTGCTCCAACAACTGGATGTAATTGGGCCTCTGCTTGTACTCTTTAATAAGACTGAAGAAAAAAATTGCCAACTTCAGGTAAAGCAGATACGTGTGGCATTTTAGATTTAAGATTTAGATTCTTGTAAGATTGATAGTCAATACTGACCATTGACAGATGAAATCTTCAAACTCGGGTGAAAACGTTCCCTGCGGAAGACGGGGTGGATCGTCTTGGACTACTTCTCTTAACTGCTCAAACGGAGTCTTCCATGTGCTGAACATATTTTTAAAACAAAAAAGGAAAACTGATGATACCCGGTAATGCCCTAAACTTGCTTGACTAACTTCAAATGCTCTCTGGTGGTATAACATCAAAACTAATGAGAATCATGCAGTGCATTTTCCTTGTTAGGAACAGGTGTTTAATTTTGCTCCCAGATACCCGTTGTAATTTAGAATAGGTGCCAGATTTTGTAACACTTTTCAATCATTTCTCCAAAAATTTGAATATCAGTGGGGGAATGGGGAGACCATGACAAATTAAAGTCTTGAGGGACCGAATTTAGAAAATATTCCTTCTCATGGTTCTGCTCCTGCATATTTTAAATAACCATTCCCACGACATTAGTTTTTTTTAAATTAACTTGCAAATTATTCCAAACATTCATTTGCATAAATTTCGGACGTTTGAGGATCCGAAAATGTTGAGAAACGTAAGCATTTGTGTGAAAAGCCCTGGGAAGTGGTTACATCAGATTTTCTATTTTTAAAAAATGTTACCTGTATGGAAATGTGCCAGTGGCCAGTTCAATCTGCAAAATCGTAAGTTAAACATATTTATTCAGCTTTACATAGACGAAAATAAATACATGACTCCAAAAGATAATTAATCCCTAGTTAAAAGCTTAAAATTAAGGGGAAAGAAAGTTGCAATCCCAATTTAAACTCAGTTTAATCACCATTGTTATTCCAAGGCTCCAGACGTCTGACTTGATGTCGTATCCATTCATGTCTTTATCTGGATTTATTCTTTCCGGCTAAAATTAAAAGAGTTTAGTTTTGGTTTTAAAGAGGCACTCAAAAACATTGTCAAGTTTTTATTTATTTTAATAAAAGATGCACCATTTATTACTTCAATATCAATTTATTAGAAGGTGCTAGTTATTTAGAATAAATATGACACTCAAAACGTAGTCTTAGCATAAACAAAATTGTGAAAACACTTGGATACATACAGCCATATATGGTTTGCACCCGGCATCAATCGTCTTGGCCACGGAATCAACAAGGTAGCCGCTGATACCAAAGTCACACATTTTAACTTGCCCCCGACGATTAATCAATACGTTAGACGGCTTTACGTCACGATGGATAACCTGTAGCTTAAATTGGAGATAGTGCAGCGCACTCACCACCTAATAACGTATAATTTTTTAATTCATTTTTCTTCATTTTAAATGTGCACAGAAATTATTGCAGAAACTTACAGCAAAGGCAATTTTTCCGAGAATATCTTCGGCAATTGTGCGTCCGGCTTTATTGACTTTGACATAAAATTTGTCTAAAGAGGTATCCATAACTTCCATGCAAATCCATACATCTCCCTAGAATTTTCAGAGATTAGCACCTCCATTAAATTTACTCAAAAATAATGCAGAGTTTAAATCGAAAAAGCGACATACTTCTCGGAATAAAGCTCCATAAAATTGAATCGTGTAAGGACAGTCGCTCGCACGCATCGATATATCTAAATCCATTACTAGACGTTTTTGTTCTTGGGTATTTACAGTTGCTCTGATGCGCTACAAAATTCAAAATGCGCACACGTCTTTATGACGCTTAATTTTACTGCAGGTATTTATATCTGTTAATTAACATACCTTCACTGCCATAATTGTGTTACTTTGCCTATGTCGAACTTTCTCCACTATCCCATAGGCACCTTCTCCTAATACGCAGATCTTTTCTAGATCGTCGGCTTCGACTTCAAACTGGGTATCCCCAATCGTAATGTTTGTACGTTTGTCTAAATCTCTCGGGGGTGCGCTGCATTTAAAAAATGATATATCACAGAAATTTTAAATTTCCCTGGCTTTTCAGGTACGAGTCCCAAGCTAGAGCTAACGGGCAGTCAAAACTTACACCTGGGGTGGTGGTCCTGAATCCGGCACGATTGTTATTTTCCCTGGCCTTTTTTTCACCTTTCCTGGAATTATTTTTAATGGGCATTACTTATCGTTTGTTTTTCATGATCAGAAGGCAGGTCTTGTGGTAATACTTTACACTGGTTACATTTATGACCTCATAGGCCCCTAGTCCTTCTCCTGCAGGTCAGGATTATCAATAACAGAAACTAAAATACTAGATAATTTTCTTAAGAAATGATAGGGGTTAGACTTGACTTAATTTCTCATAATGTTATCCCATATCCTCAATATGTACACTATAGCTATTATTGGCCTAATTTATGGATAATTTGGTAGGGAGTGGCTCTGTTAAGTTTGGTTTTTTTGGATACAGAAGTTTACCCTTGTATTTAATAGATATTATTTAAATGTCAAGGTATGTCCAAATAATCTCCAACATGTAATGTAACTCAATCTCCATGTACTGGGCTAGATAATAGCTAGGGTCATATAACCTTCACTTTTTGAGATAACCTTTCTCTCTAAAACAACAAAAACTTGCATGTATTTATGAATAATTTGGTGAGTTGGCTTACGAATAAGTGATATTGCAGTGAATGCTTACCTGCCATGATATCCTAACAATCACATGCAACTGTTTTAAGCTCAAACACAAACTTCTAGTTTTACTTTGGTAGCTTTTTTTTTTTGTTTGGTGCCCGCACCCGCAGGCCACTTTGATATAAGCCTAAAATAATTTGCTGCACGATTTATTGCCCAATGGTCTAGCGCATTCGATTGTTAAAACGCGAAATGTATGGTAGAATGAAATCCCATCTGATCAAAAAGCATACTGAGAATGCAACTTTTTAACAAAATTTGAGATGAAGTCCCAGCAAGTACAAAACTCACAAAAAGCCGCACAAGTGATGACTCAAAAAATGAAGGAAAAAAATAAATGGGTTGGCACTGAGTTTTGGGCGGAGCTTGATGATGCCCGTGACGTCAAGGCTTATGATTGGCCACTTGCCGTTTTGATGGACATTAATTGATACGTCAAACGCGCGGTCTTTTGGTAGTCGGCTGGATGCTGGTCTGAGGGAATGTTGGCTGAAGTTTCCTTCATTTTTATTTTTATAAAACACGCGTGTGAACGGTTTTAATTTACGTGCACTACAGTAGTAAGGAAACAACAACTATTTCGGTAAGTTATTATCATTTATTTCATTGCATTTTAGTGGAACAGGTTTAAAACAAGCGAAAATACTGGGTATGCAAAAGTATGCGTAATGGCTGAAGGGTGCGATTGTGCAAGACGTGCCTGGTCAAATTCCGACAAGTGAACACATAGCCCTTTAACCTTGACGATGGGCCCAAGACTTAACAGGCTCTGGACTTTCTGCCGACATTATTCAATATTTGTCTTAATCAAATAAGAGATTTTTCATGAAATTTAATTCACAAATTTACAAATTTTGTGAATTAAATTGCCAAATTAAATTGTTAAAAGACAAAATTGTGGGATATAGTATTAAATAGGGCCAGTGCATGGGCGCCTACGTAAGCGTAACTAGGATTTACCAATGGGGGGGGGGACTCAGACAAGGGTTTTCTAGGACAACAGGCAGGCCTGGACGGGCTACCTGTTGGTCCAGGTGGCAAAATGTAATGTTTACTTGAGGTGGCCCAATGGGCAAAATTTAAGTTGGTCCAGGTAGGGTTTTGCACCCCAGCACCCTGGGCCAGTCCGGCCCTGACAGCAGGTCTCCAGCAGGGTTAGAGTCCAATATATGATCAACGTACAGTATAATGCTCTCAGACAAACCCCCTGTTCTCCACCCACCCCCTTAAAATAAAATGCTGGAGCTAACAATGGGCCTTGGACTCTTCCAAGCGACCTTCATCAATGACCCCAAGCCCTAATTGAAATGTTTACCCAATTACATAAACCACATATATCATTCTATTGGTTCTAATTATGTTTTATTATTATTATTGACATTTTGGCATTTACATTTACAATTGTATTATTACAACGTTTTATTTTTCACAACATTGAGATTTTTGTTAAATTTATACTGGCACAAACTATGTAGGCCTATCACATCTGTAATCTATGATTTGGCAACTTTTTCGTACATTAATTAAGCAATGTATCTTAAGTTTTGGCATAAAATATAATTCAATATAGTTACAGGCCCATGCCATAAAAAACTTGCAATTGGTATCGAGTATCTGATAGCTGCACTTTTCCAAATGCTAAAATTTTGGGGAAATTGCATGAAATCAAACTTATTATCAGAAATGAACTTTGAACTTCCCAGTTAATAAAATGAATGAAATGCTGAGACCCGTCTACTGATCTTTGAAAAACCTTGTAGTTAATGATAAATACAAGTAGCAACCAGAACAGGTAAAATAGTACCTATTTGTGTTTGGGAGATGTTTTGGAAAGACCATCAATTTAAAACTTACTATTGGGCTACATTTATAATTGGCAACAATTGGATTAAGTTCTTAGCGATAAGATCCAAATGTATATATTATTTAAAGAGGAAGTCTCACTTCATGACAAGTGCTTTTTAAATGCTAGGCATTAGAATGAATTGTAGAAATAAAATAATATTTGAATTAGACTTACAATCAATGAGAAATCACAATTTCTATGTAAGACATTGGCAGAGTCATGTTGCCTGATCTCAGGAATACCTAAATCGTAAAAATTTCAAATTTTTTTAGTGACATTCCGTCTATGCAATAATACATAGAAAAGAAAATATTTTTTAAAAAATAATCCAATTTTTACAGAGTTACATTCATTATAATTTGGTGGAAGTTTTCGGAGATTTTTCTGTAGTGCACACTTGGTGGCGCTTTTAGTGATAACAATGGATGCCATCTCTGGTCTATATACTGGTATTGCATGAAATCATGGTCTTTATCATAGTCTCTTTGATTCACATTGATAAGATTGTGTCACATGACAGCTGAATTTCTCATAGTAACACTTGGCACGTTGTACAAAGTGGGACTTTCCCTTTAAATTTGAAATGATCATTTAAATTGGAGCTCTCTGTGAAAGCCCACATTGAAGGCAACTGCAAACTATCAAAATAAACTGGCGCTAGATGGCGAACCAACAAAACACCAGTCTTCATGACATTACAGTGATTAACACATGCATAATTTAATCTTAGAAATTGAACTTGTTTTGTCTTCATTCATTTTACAATTTTGGGCAATAATTATTAAAAGGTAAAGTCCCTATAATAACAAAATAAAAATAAATACATATCACAAAATGGCCAAGCTGCCAATCAGACCAATTATTTTAAGAAGTGACACAATTTGTTATTTTATATAAAAAAGCATCATGATAAAAAAAAACAATGGAATTTTACACTGAACAGCTGCAAAAAGCTCAAAATGAGGAACGTAAACCTGGAACAGAATCTGTAAAACTGCATGGATTTCTTGCAGATCATAATATCTGATCAAAAAGCGATCAAATAGTTTCTGCCATCAGTATACCAAATAAAAAGCAAAGTTGCATCATCAGATTTACTCTTGAGAATGTGTGTGAAGTCTTTCATACTGGATACATTATGGCCAAACATTTCTAGGGACGATGAGAGATAAAAATGGGATTAAAATTTAGTCGAAACTAATAGTTTGCTAGTTAGTTAAGAACATAATTAACGAATTTGATATTACTAAAAGACCTGAGTAATTTACAAACTAATATACAGAATAATCTGCTGAATACTGGTACTTTTTATCAATGAAAATATGGTATCCCAAATATTATCAGTAGGCTACAATCACATCTAGCATATCTTATGCCACTAGAGACAGCTTGTGGTCACGAAGACAACTTACTCAGAAACATGTCATAGTTGACTCTGTGGCTGCTAGGTGTGAATGGGCTAAGATTTGTGACACCGTTGCATGGCTTAATATGTGAGGAATGAGCTCATAAGCACATTGTTGGCATCTCAAAATGTAACCAATATAAATGTCGAAAGTTATATAACTTTCCTAAATTGAAATTCATATTGTAATTGCCCCCTGTAAGCTAGTTTCCCTGCATATTAAGCAAGCATTGCTGTCAAACATGGTAACCACTTGTGGTGTTGGCATTACTTGGATAGATCTGAGCTACCAACACTGGCATAACTAGGATTTACCAAAGGGGGTAGGGGGGGGGGGGGTCAGATGGGGGACTCCAATATACTTTTGGATCCAATTGGGGGGGGGTGAATTTAACCACCAAAACCCCCCTTTCCCTGGGTATGCCAGTGGCTGCCAAACTATTCAAATTATTAGCCAAAGTAACTACCGGTATTAAGGGGGCTGTCCACACTTTTTAGAGCATGCCTCTATGGGAATTTCCATGTTAACTTCGTCTTCTTTAAACTGAAACCACTCAAGAACGGGTGAAAGTTCAACGATGGGGTTTTGATTTTATTCAAAGATTATTAATTTTACTTAAAACGGTTGCATGATTATGACGTTACATGCATTCTGAATGTAGTTATCGATTTTCTAAGTTGACCGTTCCGTTTTCCCATGCTATTTTACATAGACGTGAA